>VXBJ01006729.1:276898-304438 GCA_013400055.1 Nycticryphes semicollaris | reverse complement strand
GGGGGCTGGAGGAGAGCCGGGGTGGAAAAGGCAAGGAGGCAGAGAAGCGGAGATTCGAAAGGGCAAGGAAGCGAAAGGGAGAGGGGGAGCAAAGGGGTAGGGAAGGGGGTGGAAAGCGAAAAGTGCCAGGAGGCAGATACCCAAAGGGCTGAGATCCAAGCAGGCAGCGGTGCCAAGGTGCAAAGGGTCGAGGGCCAGAGGGGCAGGGGGTGCCCAGGGGCAGAGACGCGAGGAGCAGAGATGCAAAGGGGAGGGTTGGGAAAAGGCAGAGATGCGAAGGGGGCAGAGAGGCAAAGGGGAGGGATGTAAATGAGAGAGGTGCAAAAGGGGAGGTGAAAAGGGAGGGATACAAAGGGGAGGGATGCAAAGGCAGAGTTGCAAAGAGGAGGGATGTAAAAGAAAGAGGTGGACAGGACGAAGAGTGCAAAGAGGCAAAATGTAGAAGAGCAGAGATGCGAAGTGCAAGCACAACCGAGGGTGGGGGAGGCTGCTGTCAGGCACCCCCGGGCCCTGGGGTGGGCACCCAGGGCTTTGGGAGGTAAAGGGATGGCTCGTAGGGCACTGGGAATGAGAAGGTCCTAGCGGAGCAAGGGGCTGTGCACAAATCCTGCTGGGAAAGAAGAGCCTGGGAAACTAACTAAAGATGTGTGGGGCGGGAAAGCTTGTAACCCTGCTTACCCACTTCAGATAAAGACGGAGAAAAACTTTTAAGCAGAGGAGAGCAGCTCTTCCCAGCAGCCTGCAGTCGTTTTTCAAAATACTTTTGGCGAGCAAGGTAAAAATAAAAAGCCAGCTCTCGGTATTTTTTCACTTCCCACTGTTTTCTCCTGGAACTGGCTGAGGCAGCTTTAGGCTTTTCCAACTTTTTGGCAGATGGGTCAGGGACTGACCCTCTCCTCTCGTACAAACTTCTGTGGAGCTTCTCCTGAGAATCCCCAGGGGCCCCGCACCGCTCACAACCCAAAATAGCCTTTTTCTATTTCAGTATTCTCCTTTTCCCATATCTGATATCGTTAGGGATAATACAGTCAGGGATGGGCATGGGATGCCTTAAAACTTTTGTTAGAATATGGGTATCATGGAGACATGTCTTCATAGCTGGGATGGTTACTAAAAGTTTGACAGTATGTTCTTGTTGGTTCCTTTAATCTCATCATCCATCTGTCTGTATGTCTGTCTCCATCTGCCTCTCCAGTCCTCCACAAGGACTAGGAGCTCTTGGGAGCAGAAGGTGCTTTTTTGATCCATGTTCACACTGTGCCTGCTTTAGGAGGGGAGAAGGGGGGGTCCCTGTGCATTCAAAATAATGTGCAAAATAATGAATCATCAATTAAATAATACTGAGCCAAGTTCATGACAGTGAGATAAGATTTCTCCTGTGACAAGTGTCTCCCTCTGGAATATTTTCATCAGACTCAGCTGTGTGCTGAAGAGTTTTACAAAGGTAATATTCATATTTCATGATGGCATGGTCCTACAACATATTTCATCATAGCTTTACGCAAGAACAGCAAAGTTGGTTCTTGCTAAAACAGAAAGAGATTTTGATTTATTTTTTCCTAACAAAAGCTCCAGAATGACTGTTAGAGCTTTTAATAACTATTTTTATAATCTATTTCTTTAAGATTAGCAAATTGCTTCACAACTTTCAGGAAAGCTTAAAAGACAGTCCTGAAAAGAATTTTTTGAAGAAAATATCCCCAGGAAATCCCAACAGACCAACACGCTCAATAATTTTTTAATGTTAACCATCATGAAAAACTGCTTTTGCTTTAGAAACTGAAGGGACTAAACTGTGGTAGAGAAGGTTTCAGAGCATCTTTCAGCAGTTTTGAGATACATAAATAAGAACTAAGAAGAAAAGCAAAGAATTGAGGCTGATGTTGACTTCAGACAAAACTGGGGCAATCCTGAAGGCATTTTGTGCAACCTATTGCACATGGAGTTCTTGGTACAAACCTCAGGTTTCTGCTAAGAAATGGTGCTTTGAGACAACAGTAAAGATACGGGGGTCATGTGAAGAAAGAGAGAAGTGCCCCAGGTGATGGGAGAGATGTTCAGCCCATCCAAGGTGGTCTCTCCATGTCTCTCCATGATCTGTCCATGTGATACAACTGGTGTTAGAGCTTGATGGCTTCAGCAAAATTAAGCTCATGGTGGGTATGGGCAGCAACATACAGGTGTTATTACTGCAGCACTGCTGCTGAGGAAATACGGCTCAAAGAAGCCAATGAGATGTTTGTAACCATAGGTTGGTTGGGTTTGTCTTGAGAACCAAATTCTTAGTTTGTGTGAAACTCAATTACTATTTTTTCTGTGTATACTTAGGAAATTAATATCTTCTGGATAGAAAAGCCTCATATTTAAGCTTCGTCTCCATTTACTGTGTGTTGCAAGTGAGTAATGGTCAACTGTCCTCAAATCACTTTGGAAATACCTTATCTAAGCTGTGATCTGATTCCTCACGTTTCCTTTAGCCACTATGTAGTTGCTGGGAAGGAGGACAGGGTGAGAAAGGGAGGGACATGGGCAGCTCAGGCCCAAAATATGGTTGTGTCTTTCCTCAATGCTACTGTTAGTAGCTAAATTAAACTGTTTATATTTGGCCACAGTGTTTGAATCAGTGAGCCATCTCAGAAAACACCACAGCATTTGCTGGTGTACACTGGCTCTGGTTGATGCTCTCCAACTCTCTTTTTGAAGAGGATTACCAGAGTGTGGAAAGCAAATAATTAATGTTCTTTGGAATTTATCTTCCTGCAGAGTGGTTGTGATGGTGTTTTAAGGATACAGTGGGAGTCCATGGAGCTGACTTCAGAGCTGAATGAGCTCAAAGGAGATCTTGGCCATGACTCTGGAGCAGATGCAGTAGGTAGGCAAGCCTGCACATAAAAATAAAAACACCTCTCACTTGCAAGCGTTTGATTTCCTTGTTCTCTTTCATTTACGTTTGCTGGTGCTGTGCCCAGTGTCATTGTAAAGGCTCAGGGTAGCTCGCCTTCTCCTGCGCCCTCTGCAATATGTCCCCAGCTGAGACCTCTCCCTGTTAGGAGTCTTTCTGGAGATTCATCGGTGTGTAACCTTTCCTTCCCATCCTGACAAGCTGGTCCCTTGGGCTATTTGCTGTTTGAGTTCATTAGCAATTTTCATGTCGGTATTTTAGTAAAGAATTCGAACCGTCTACATTCAGATCACAGCGAATAACATGATTTTCCTCTTAAATTTCTCTCCACAGAACCACCATCAATTTTATTCTCTCTTCCTTCATTTCCAAGGTAGTAAAATGTAGCAGGAGCATCTGAATCCATTCCAGGAGTCCTTTCTCTTCCAGCTCTGGATAACAAGGCATTAGTGGCACGAAGTAAGGATTTAGAAACCCTCCCTGCAGACTGCATCCTTCAGATCTGTGTTTGCTCTTTCTCTGCAGGGATCCACCAGCTGATCTGAGACGTTCTTCAGTGCAGTGTGAATACTTTTGTGCTGTGAACTCAGCGTGGGTCTGACGAGAGCTGTAGCCAAAACCAGCTAATCAGAGGAGCGCCAATAGAGCCAATTACTGCTCAGGCCGCGCTTTCAGCCACTCATGCATGTGCCACAGTTATTCATTCACTTCCTCTGCTTAGATAGTCTTGTAGACTTGTGGTTTTCCCAGGCAGGAGCTCTTCCTTTTCTTCCACACATCTTTACATATATTTAAACCAAAGGTTTCTCCCTCCAGGCTGTGTCGTTTTCTTTGCCGTTTCTGTGGTGATGTGGGTGATTTAAGCCTTTTAATAAAACTCTGCTCTGCTCTGTCTCTCTCTTTGCCTTTAAAGCATGGACAGAGTTGAGTGTTAGTCCAGGTATCAAACAAGAGAGCACGGTGCTTGGAGTCTGGCTGCTTTTCTGATGGGTGTAGGTGATCTGAAACCTCAGCCCAGCTGTCTTTTATTTATACATCCGCAGTGATTCCTTTGTAGTCCGGGGTACAAAATATCAAACACAGACTTCTTCCCCCTGCCCACCCCTCTTTAAACTGGGCAACCTACAAAGATGAATATTTGGCTGTGTTAGTGTCCCCACAGGAAGAGGTATTTTCGTTACCTTATTCTCTCTACACTTCTCTAATTTGAGTCACTCTTCTCATAGTTCAACATTTGGTCCACCATATTTAACTATTTTTGTACCAATAGATGGGCTGGGTGATTCCTATCTGAAAACAAAACAAAACCCAAAACAGTAGTTGATTTTGTTTCTTTCTTTCTTCTGATGAGTAATCAGGATCATGAAGAAACAGGATCTGTCTCTAGGGATCAGCCAGGAATACAGTTTTCTCCAAGAATTTGCAAAAATTTACTTTATGCACAGTAGTAAAAAGACTTTAACGCCACTTAGACTTCAAAGGAAAAAGTGTATAGAAGGACCATAGAGTTGGTATGGATAAAGACCTTTGCTTCCACTTTGATTTTATCTTTCTGCCCTTTCTTGGCCCCTTTAGCCATTACCTTTGTCCATCTTCCCCATCCAGCCCTCACTGTGACCACAGAGTCCTACTCTCCTCTTCCTCTGTCCCTGACCTCTGCCAAATCTCACCAATTTAAATGCAGTTTCCTTTGCATATGGACCTCTGTCCTGTTAGCTGTGTCCTCCTACCCAAACTCCTATCTCAGGCTGCCTGTCATTTGGGGATGTCTGGCCCTCATCCTCAGAGCCATCATGGCTGAAGGAGAATGGCTGCTCTCATTCCAAGCAGTTCTTTCTCAATCACCTCCTTTTATCCATCACTTGGGCTTGTAACCTGGGTATCATTCTCACCTTAGACTTTCCTTTCTATTCACAAGGTTGTATAGATACTTTCCCCGTAGCTTCTCCCAGGCATGGCCTTTCCTACCATTTACACAACCTGCCAAGATGTAGGCTCTTTCCACTTCTCTTCCCTGTCTTGAGTCCCACAACACCTTTTCCTGGGCAGATCCAGCCTTGGCCCATCACTGTCCACCCAACTTGTTGCTACATGCACTGTTTTTCTAGCTCATCACTACCGTGTACATTCACCACCCATCTTTTTCCTGGGCTCCCTTGGTTACCAGCATCCACCCCTTGCTTCATGCTAGGCTCCTACAGAAGAGCTCTGAGGCAAGGACCTCCTGGGCTCTGCATTTCTGCAGCATCTGGTTTGTGAACCGTGTCTGCAGGTCCAAGAATAAGAATAACAACAATGTGCAAGCTGATTCCAGCCCAAGTCAGCGGAGGCCAGAAGTTGCTGCGCTCAGAAGTCTGTTCATAAATCAATGTGAAATGCGCTGTCTGAGCGTAGCTCCCAGTAGACACACATCTGCATAACACATACCACTGACACAACTGGCGATGGGAAAAATATCTAAACATATCATTCCCACAGCTGTGGAGGAATGAATAAAGATGTCTAATTCTCCTGTCCCTGGCGTGAACCCTGGTCCAGGTAAATGCACTTCTTATGAATCAGAGATTTTAAAGGCAGAGGGACCATTAGGAATGTCTAATCTGACCACACTGGCTAGAAGATGTCACCCAGGGACTCCTGTGTGAAGATTGTAACTGAATTTAGAAGCAGAAAGCAGAAGAAAGACATCCTCACTTTAAAATCTCAGAAAAAGCTCGTCTCTTGGTGAGTTGTTCCAATCCTAAAATCTTGTGCTTTTTCCCATTCTAGGTTTGCCTTGCTTCATCTTCCATCCATGGGATCATGTTTTGCTGTTGTCTGCTACTGAGAAAAAAAAACTTCTTATTAGAAATAGTCACTCGGTTTTAGCATTTATAATTCATTAATCAAGCACTCCCGAGAATAAACTGAATACAAGCTGTTTCTTTTACTTAGTGGCAGGATGACCAGACTATCAGTCATTGCTGTAGCTTGATTGCCCCAGATTTTCAACATTATCTTCTCCTGCAGAGACAAGAGATTGGATTGTAGAACTCTGGATTATAGAGACTGGTCTCCAAAGAGCCAGGAAGAGGGTAGCATCACCACTCATATTTGGTTTTTTGCTTCTTGATCCAAGAACCTCATTTATTCTGCTAGCCAGCATTACACAAGTATGGAGCAATTTCCATTGGTCTTTCCTAAAGAATAACTGTATTGGCAAAGTACAAATTGTACTTCAATCCTAGCTCGGTTACTGAAGGCAATTCTGGCCTGTTTATGGGCCAGAGCAATCATCCATTCTGCACCCATGCGCTCTTCAGCTGTGGCAGGATGACAGGGGAGTGATGAAGAAAGTGATGCTGGATGTGTCCAAGTCCTAATGAGACAGTGGTATTGTAGGACTTTGGCTTCTTATCTGGAAATAAAAAGGTGGAGATGTGCAATGTTTTGCCTTTACTTTAATAGCTCAAGTTGGGGGGGGTTTAATTTTTATAAAAAAGCCTCGTAAGTTTTCAAAGAGTTGAATATATTTTAATTTTTGAATCACAGCTGCAGGTAACATGTTTGATACCATCTTCTTCTAAAGTGAATTTGGTGCTGCTAAATGGTTCCAGATTCCCAGGACTGACTTCTCTCTGCACCCCCAGCAGAAGAGCCGCAGCACAAGCCTGAGATGGGGAAGGGTTTGCCTTTTAAAAAGGCCAAGACTCCCCTAAACCAAAGCCTGCTCTGTCTTTGCTGAGTGCAGAGATGATGTGCAGGTAGATGCAGCAGAGGCAGGTCATCAGAGACAACATCTCTCCCTGTGCAGCCTTCCAGCCTGCAGAAACTACCTTACCTTTTCTTCATCACTCAGAAACCAGCATCTGACCTCAGGGGATCTTGTGTAGAGCCATAAGGTAATGAAAATCATCGCTCACATGTTATTGATGACTGAACAGGAATGGGCTTGCATGTCCAGGATCTGATTTGCGATAAGCCCATAACGACCAACCTTGTTCTTGCAGCTTGCCTGGATAAAACATAACAGCAGAGAGAGAGGGACATCTATAGTAAGAGCTCTTGGCACAACATACAGTTAATGCAATTGAACTCACACTCCACTCATTTTTCACAACTGGGTTCTTATTCTGATGAGTTAATTCCCTTTGATGTCCCTTCTGTCCCTCCCCTGCTTTCGTTGAGTCTAAAATAACCCAACTGTCCATCTTGCTTATGGAATTACTGAACTTTTAAGAGAACACAAAGTGCTCTCACATGAGGATTTGGGATTAAACCTCTCTTGTTTATGTTAAACATAACATCTTAATTCTTCCACTGCTGGAGGGCAAATGAGTCTCCACAACCCCAAAGAAACCTGCTTTCAAGCCCTTATAGCAAAGGTCAGTGTGATTTGTTTCTCATTACAGATGTTCTTTCCGGTAAAGTTGTCTCATGGTATATGACAGTTCTCTTAGAAAACAACTTTATGCAATTTAAAGCATTTTTAGTTAAATATTTTCCACAGTAAGACAACATGTGATTAATGTTCAGCACATTTCTCTTCTCTCAAACTGCACTAATCAGTGGAATATTGGACTTTTTTCCAGGGATGTAGTGAGGAACAAAACTGCCTGCCATCCCCCTCTCATCCAACACACAAGGAGCTTTGGATTTGGAGGGGGGAATCCCACTGAAGTTAGTAGTTGCCTGAACTGGGTTTGACTCCAGCTTCCTGGTTCTGGAAGTACATGGCCTTCTGTACAGATGTGTGTGCACATCTGGAGGGGCAGGCCTGTGGGAAATGGGGGCAAAGCAGCACAGATTACTGAGTGGTATGTTCCTGTAGATTGCTACACAGGTGAGAAATGCCCCTGCACCCTACGAAGTCACACAGATGAAGGGAATACAAACAAGATAAGGGATTAGGTAGACACAGTGATGCAGAGCCCAAGAGAAAAATGGAGACAATGGGAAAAAGGCAGAGGAACTGGAAGGAAAGGCAGGAAAAGACTCAGGACAGGGAGAAGCAGAAGGGGAAATGAGGGAAGTAACTTGTCAAGGAAAATGTTAGGCAAAGAAGGAATAAATGAAGGAATTAATGAGTCTGGAACTTAACTTGTTGAACATCATATGGTAAAATTATTGAAATTGGGACAAAAAAGGAAAAAAAAAAGAGGCAACTACAGTTCTAAACGTTTTTTCTTTTTTTTCAAGTGAACACTGATTGGAGGTGTCCAGTATAAACACCATCAGAGACACTTGTGTTTCCCCACAGGACCTGTCAGCCCTTCTATAAAACCAGCTTTCACTCAGCAGTCTCACACTGGCTGGCTTTATTGCCCCTTGGTCCTGCAGAAAACTGGGCTTAGCTTGAGTGTCACACCCTGTTTCTTAACTGGTTCCCAAGCTCCTGACCTGCCTGAAGTAGGAGAGCTGCTCTCCTTCATCTGCCCACCTTCCCCCCTACACGGTCCCACCGTGCTCATTTTGCTTCACGAGCATCCTGGCATCTACTTCCATTTCTGGGCCATTCAAAGGAAGCGTGAAGAGAAAGAGAGAGGTAGGATTTCTTGTCTGAGGTGGCTTTATAAGCTATGTCCCTGACAGTGCGGGGTCACAGCCTTACCACCAATGTCCCTCAACGCTCACATGAGATAAGGTTGCTCCCCATGAACCACCTATTCCCCAGCCAAGCCTCACAAAGTGGCTCAGTTCTCTGCTCCATTAGCGTGCGGGTTCTGTATTTTTCTGCATCTTGAGTATGTCTTGTTCTTCTCTGGTATGGTTTTGAATAGGGCTTTCCAGGTCCTTGACACGGAGGCAGTGTTCACAGAGCAGATGACATGAAAGCACACACCCCCACCCCCCTACCCCTCATTGTACAGGAGGTTTATTTGGATTTTAGAAATTGCCCCCAGCAAAGGATAAAAAAAACCTGTGCTTAAGCCAGTGAGTTAACCCAAGCATGTGGCCAAGGTAGTGAAATAGGCTCTGATCCAGCTCCCCCACTGGAGATTGCTCCCTCCTCTCACTGCAATCAGCTGGCTCACTGCTGAGAAAAAACTGTCCTCCTGACTCAGGGGAATTTCTTCCCCCAGGAGCTGGGTTAGCAATGCCACCAGCACTCATGAGGGATTCACTTGAATGCCACTGATGAAGGCCACGCTGCTGGTCATTTAGTCCTACTCCTGATTATTTCTTCTCCTCACCTGAGTCTGTTTAGCCTGGAGAAGAGAAGACTGAGGGATAACTCATCAATGCTTATAAATGTCTAAAGGGCGGGTGTCAAGAGGATGGGGTCGGACTCCTCTCTGTGGTGCCCAGTGGCAGGACAAGCGGCAACGGGCACAAGCTGTAACACAGGCAATTCCATCTGAACATGAGAAAAAACCTTTTCAAGGGTAACAGAGCCCTGGAGCAGGCTGCCCAGAGAGGTTTTGGAGTCTCCTTCTCAGGAGATCTTCAAAACCTGCCTGGATGCATTCCTGTGCAACCTGCTTTGGCAGGGGAATTGGACTAGATGATCTTCAAAGGTCCATTCCAACCCCTACCACTCTGTGATTCTGTGATTCTGTGGCAATGAGATGCTCCCCCACGCCATCAGCATTGCCAAGGAGGAAACACCTCTACCTCTGAGCCTGCCTTTGCTGAGTGAAATGCATCCATGCAATTTGCTGATACCCCATCAGGAGAGGCTGACTGCTATGCTGCTCTGCAGTAGATTGGTGCATTTGCACACACACAGAAGCCAGCACAAGGTCAGGACAGCTGACCCTGGCCACAGCTTCAGGGACTGATGGACACACGTACAAAGCAGGTGGTGCTGAAATCAGCAAAGGCTACAAAATCCAGCATCAGCATTGGCCTAAGCAAATGATTTGCTGGATTATGTTGCCTGTCAGCTAAGATGCTTGGTTCCTCCTTGGATTGCATTAACTGTTCAGGCTGAAACACTGCATTTTGCATGTTTATCTTGGGCAGATTTCTGTGGAAAATATTTCAATGGTCTCTTCACCAGGGATGGATAAAGAGCAATATTTTGTTTTGCCTGTGTTGAAGACTACATTCATAGAATCGTAGAATCATAGAACTGTCTAGCATTCTCTTGCTACTCAAGATTCACACTAACTCATTTGTGTCAGTATGTATGTAGCGCTTGTTCAGACACCAGGAAAGACCTTCTCTGCTCCTTCCATTTCCAGTTCCAGTTAGAGAACCCTGCTAAAAACACTGCTGTGCAGAAGCTCACTGGAGCTGGGCACAGGCACAGCCGAAGGTCTTGCAGGAGTCTGAAACACTGAGGAGGGGCTTCCACAATGCAGACAGCCCAAAGAAATTGTCCTTAGTACTTGGAGGGCCATCATATTCCAGGAGCTACTGGGAAGAAGAGTACAAAGTCACTTGCAGCCCCTCCATCCTCTTGCTGTGAGTTCACTGCTGAGGTCCAGTTCTGAGCCTTGTGTGCTGCACAGGTGACAACATAAACATAAGGGGAAGGAAAATATCTCTTTCACAGAGATGTATGTTAATCTCCAGTTCTGATTAAATATAGCCCAGCTGCTAGGAACAGCTGTGAAAGACTTTTTTTTTTTTGCTTTGCCTTTTTCAAACGTGATGCATTCCTCTTCACCATCCCCTCATGAAGGGGGGAAGAGCTTCGGATAAAAGCCTTGCTCCAGGGCAAGAAAAGATCCAAACTGCAGCTTTGCATAAACCTGACACTTTGATTCCCCTGAGAACAACTGCAAACTTGAAAAATGGCATAGTGAAGCAGGCACAGGTGTTAGCTCCTCTTTTTTTTTAATTGGGGGGGAAAAAAAAAAAAACCCAGGGAGAAAAAGTTACTGCGAACAGCCCCGAGAACATGATTCCTTTCACTCGGCTTTGAGCTTCCTTAGCTCTTCCAGGACTATCCATGTTGATAAAAATCATATTTCTAAAGCAGAAAGGAAGCGGGGAAACTGTCCTGTATCAGTATCTGCTACAAAATCCACATTAACCACCCTTTGCTGCTGCTGCTGCTGTTTTATTCTCTCCCTGGAACACTTTCTGAGGGGTTTTTTCCTCTCTCTCTCTCACTTTTAAATGCTAATGCATCAAAGATTTGATGGGCTTGGCTCGGGGGTGTGAGGGCTGCCTCTGAGGAGGCTCAGTGATGTCTTTCACCCTGAGGTCAGCTTTGTATCCTGCATTAAATTTGCCTCTTTTACTCAAAACAAAGAAACACTGTTGTTACAAACAGTTTTCTACTCCTCAATCCGGGCACTTTCATCCCCAAACCCTTCAGCAACAAGTGGCCAGATTTCGCTCCAGCCAGCGGAGGCGGCTGTGGGGGCTGAGTTCATCTTTACTGGGGCCTAACAGGGGGATGCCCTGGTCATATCCCAGGAGGACCAACAGCACCGAGGAAGCTGGGAGGTAGGGGCTGCCCAAAGATGGGTGGAAGGAAGGCAAACCATCCACATCAAGGGGATGCAGCAGGGGACCCCACACCTGCAGGGACAGCACAGGAGTCTCTTGCTCCTCTTGCCCCCAGCCACTCCAGGAAGACCCTGACTGGCCACAGCCCAGGTCCACACCCCTACACTTAATCTTCTGCACTGTCATTAAGCAAGAAGGGGTTGGGGTTTTTTTGTGTGTGAAGGCTCCATTGTAAAGAAGGAAATTGCTTTTGGCACTGCAGTCCCAAGGCCTGTGCCTTTCTCAGGCAGTTAGACCTTTATCAGGCTCTATGCTGCAGAGATAAGGTGACAAAGAGTGACATAGACGTATAGCTTAAATAATGTGACATGGCTTTAAGTCTTTTTTTTTTTTTCCTTCTTTTGGGGCTGTTTGGTTTTTTGTTTTAAGACCTTGTCCAGTTCACTGATGAAATTGCATTTGCAGTAAATGAAGTGAAAATGCCTAGGACTGTGTTGGGTACCACTAGTCACAGTGTCTAAGCCCGACAAGCTGCTCACTCCTGTGACTGTCTCAGGAGCATCCCCTGATGGGACTGGAGAGCCCACCAGAATGTGCACTGCTTTCTCACACCAAACCACCCCAGGACTCAGGTTGCTGAGCCAGGAGACCTGGCTCTTGCCCTGACATTGTGGGAAGCTGCTCACACTGGAACAGCTACAATCCTACTCAGCTATAATCTAAGTGTATACAGAAATTTATTTTCCCTCCAAGGTAGTTTTGCATTTCAGTGCTACGCTGCTTCCTTGTGCTGGCAGCCAAATTAATAATAAAGTTTGGCCAAGTTCTACTTAAGTTGAAACCTGATTTTTGGCTCAGCTTCTGCCTGACAAAGAGCAAGATTTAAGCATTCCCATCAGCAGCTTTGCTTCTAGGGCTGTCGTTCTCATTCCAGCAAACAAGCTGTGGGTGGCTTGCCTCCAGTTGAGGATACCTGTTGGTCTTGCGAGTTGTGGCGGGAGAGTGACATGACATGGATTTAAATAGGTGAAGAGTCAGAATGAATGAGATTTTTGCAGCCCAGGCAGTTAATTGGTAACGACAGAGCTAGCAGAAATTCCACCACTGCAGTGGCTGTGCCTGGGGACCCACCAAAGTTTAAGCTACTGTACAGCTCTGCCCGTTGTGTGGCAACTGATGGATCACACCGGATCATACCAAGAGTTGTGCTGGATTGTGCTCAGAGCTTCTAATTTCAATAATCTACAAGCCCTCACTGAAGTCAATGGAAGCTGAAACTGAGGTTTTTTCATGTGAGTTGGGCTGGCTGTTGAAACCCAACATTATTTGGGATCATCTCTCTTACTTCCTCCCTCTGAGATTCAGGATGTTTGTTATGGACAAGTGCTATCATATGTAGACATGATGGATATATGATATGATTAATACTCCACCGCTCAGAGTTCAGATCTCTCTTAAGCAAAAGACCTTTTTCTATTCAATATTCAGAAGTGACAGAATACAATTCCCTGAGAGGAGTCCTTGGTTCTTAAAACCACTTCCCTCTTGGTTCATGTTTCCTTCATGGCATTTGAGAAAGTGATGAGCCCCGCATGGACTGGAAACTGCAGAATGTTTTCTAAAAGGCAATAGAAATGTACTGAAAGACAGGAAAACCAAGCTGGCCCAACTTGGGACACCAGTGTGCAATTCCCTTTTCTGCCACTGGCTTCCTGTGACACTTTAGGCGAGTCACCAAAGGCCAAATACTTAAAAATGTGAGTCCTAGTCCCATTGTATCCCAAATTCCCAATTGTAAACTCAGGATAACAGCATCCCAAGTGTATCAGCCCCACCCCTGGGGTATCACAATACTGCAGTAATGGGGACTGCATGAATAAAGCTCATCTGGTTTGTTGCAGGAAATACTACAGACAAAGAACTTAAAACTAACAAATCGAGGAAAAGAAATAAGGCAGTGAAACGTTCAGAATTGCAAACTGTGTGTTTAAAGGTTTGAGAAAATGCCTAGAGCTGCAAATAGGTGCCAGAGAAATTAATTATGATAATAAAAGTTCTGGGAAGAGGTGGAAATGCTGGAGTGATCAAATCATGTGTAATTATGAGGAACATTTGCTGTCTTCTTGGTAACAGAGCTGCAAGGAATGTGTGCGTTGCCTCCAGAAATGTTAGGGGCTGGGATGTCATTCTTTCAGAAACAAAACAGACCAGAACTGAAAGGGGAAAAAAAGAAAAAAGGGGTGGAAAAAAAAATTGAAAGATAATAGAAGCCAAACGAAACAAATGTCTCACACGTCACGATGCAGCAGCCAGAGCTTTGAAAGACAGCCACGGGAAATTCCCTAAGAAGCTTCCCTCTGCTCCAGTAGGAGTTCCTCACCCCTAACCTTTGTTTGGGATCAGCTGAATCATGTTATATCGTCTTATTTTTCCCTCTAGCCATACACCTCCAGCCTGTACACATCCGAGTAGATTATCAGGGACAAACAAGCCTCTGTTCTTCTTGTCTTTCCTCAGGCTCCCATGTTCATGGTTGGAACTTCTTTTCCAAGGTAGTGGCTTCTGCTGGAGCCACGCTGGTCTCAAAGGGCAGTGGGGCAGAGCCCACGAGACCAGAAGTGCTTGCTGCAAAGGAAAGCCACACGATTGTTCTTTCACAACATATTTAAGAGAAATATTTGACAAAATGCTGCTCATTACAAAAAAAAATTGTTTGTAAAACCCCAGCCCTGATGGCAAGTTGGCAGCACAATTACCTAAACTCTATAGAAACTCCGGGTCACTGGTGACTGTTCAAGGCAGTGCTGTTTTAAGATGAATTAATTGCCTCCTGGGTTTCCCCTAGCTCTGCAAGGATTTTCCTGGACTCACACATACCAGCAGCTGCTGCACAGAAAGCCAGTGGGGAAAGACAGGGCTGGGAGAGTTGATACAGATGGGCCCTATCTAGCAAAGCTTTGGTTTTGTTGGCTTCTGAGCATCACGTTCTCTCCGTGCTGCAGCTCTTGTTGCGCCGCAGGCCATCAAAAAGAAATAATAAATAATAACACATTGCAAGCCCTGAAAATAAGGCTTTGATCTTGCTCTGCTGTTTGGGAGAACGGCTGCAAACTCCACTCTGCTGAAAGGCAGCATTAGCTGAGCTTCTGGGAAATTCACTCTTCCACTCTTTAAAGAAAGCTTTGACAGTGGGTAGTGGGGGTCCTGCACACATCAGTACAGAAGACTTTCTTGATTCTTACCCCTTATAGAAATGGCATGTAATTCTTATTGCTTACAGAAATGGCATGAAATTCTTTATGTAACGATTGCTTCGATCCTTAACTGGTCACCCAGAAGCCCTGACACAGTGAACGCCCAGCATCATCCCAGAGCACTATCCTGGTGGATGCTCTTATCCCTCAGCAATATCTAAACACCTTTAAATCAGGCTTTCTGCCTTCTCAGACTACTTAGGATTCAGAGCACTTTTCCTGGATGCTCTGCAGAAGGATCCCCGGAGATCCTACTAAAGAAAGGAAATCTTTACATTGTATTTTCTATCTGTTGGCTCAGCAGTGATGCTATCATGTATCTCCTGGATTCCTGACACCTTGGCATTAATTCTCACTGGATTTCTTTGTTGGCTGTATATTGATGTCTCAGATACGATTTATGCCTTTACTGACAAGTTTATCAACAGACAGTCTATCCCACTGAAACAAGACAACCCCTCAGAAGGGCAGTTCTCAATATTTATAAGTGGGTTTGATCTAGAGATTGTCAAACCTAGTACTTTCAAAGAACACACCATGCAAGCAACTTCCATCTGTAAACTGCAAAAGCCACCTGGGTGGTACAAACAGTCTGACATGCCATCCTACTGCACCCCTTCCTGATGGTGTACTGGGATGAAGAGACCCTATCCCTTAATCACTATGGAATTGTACCAGGGGCGTTAGAAATTTATTGCAGTCTTTTCCAGAAGTGACAGCATTTCAGTGAGTGGATGCTGTGGAGCATCATATTCTAGCAGGGTTCTCACCCTGCATTGCAAAAGTACCCAAATGCCCTTCAGAAATGCCTCCAGCAGCATGCCTATCATTTGCTAGACATGTTTATTGCCTGGTTGGTTTTTTATTTTTCAACTGCTCAAGTTAAAAGCTATTCTTTGTCAGGGTCTTTTCTTCTTCATGTACTTTATATGATCAGCTCTCAATAAGTGCATCATTTAAGCTTTAGGATGAAACCTGGAAATAGCACTCAGACCCCTGGAGAGTTCATTCCTACAAACCAAAGATGCTTTCAGACCATTCTGCCTGATTGCATCCCGACACCAAATTGTTCGAGAGAGCAATCCTTATGCACTTTTGCTGCTCTTTTGGTGAGAGCCATGACAGTACAGCACAGGGGGGAGCAGGCTGTTTGGCTTTTTTTGTATTTTGGTGGTTTTATCCCATTTTCCACCTCAGTCTGCACCTAATTCTCAGATACTTTAGCTCAAGCTAGGAAGTGACTGCTCTGATTTCAAGTGAGATGGGGATTACTCAGCTGGCTGCCTGATCTGCTCAATTATTAATGTTGCAGAACTATTGATTTTGCCTCCCTGAGCTCAGTGGTGAACAAGGGCTGAAAAATGGAAGTGGCATCTGCTTCCAACGTAGTTCAGTCACCTGAAATCCAAGTGGCCCGTGAATTATGTTAACCTGTGAAAAGTCATTCCTTCAGAGGTTATTTTTTCCTTCTCAAATTCCTCTAGTTACTTTCACTCAAGATATTCTTCATTTCCCAGGTTCAAGGACTGAGGTGTTTTGGCGTAATGGCTCTGGGCAAACAAGACCTTCACATGAGCTGGCTGCAATCTAGGAAGCTCTGAAATTTGGCATGTAGATATCACACTGAAGAGGTTACGGGCAAAACAAGTCACAAACCCGAAGTGATATAGTAGCCCAGCTCTCATTCTCAAACAGAAGCTTTCCCCTTCACTCCCAAAATTTACTTTATTGGCTACAGTTTCAGGCAGTCTGAAATCTTGGATGGTGACTTGCTTTCAAACAATATAGCAGAGGAAATGCCTTTTAGGACATTCACCTTCATGAGCTCTCCTCTCCCCAGCCCTAAGCTACTCCATAGTTTACAAATCCTACAAAAAAAATTCTCCAGGACTCTAAAGCACCCTCCACATGGTCTTTCTGCTCTGGGATACACTCCTGCTGCCAAAATCCACTGTGTCCAGCTGGAACTCCAGCAGCGGCTGTGTTAGAGTTCAGCTTTGGCCTTGAGGAGGAATTACTGGGGCTTTTAAAGAGATTTGTACTAAAACTCCTCCCAGACCACAGCCTATAAACAGAAAGGGTGGTTTCAGAGGGAAAGTTATCAAGTCAAGGAAAAATCTTTGCAGAAGTCAGAACTGTCCATGTATAGATCAATAGGGTTTTACCATGATATCAGAGCATGCCCAGATCCTATAGCGATGCACTATAGAAAAAACTACCAGTAGAAGCAATCCCTCCAAGAGAAATCCTGTTGGGAACAGTGCCAGGTCTTAGTGATATTTGACCCCTGGCCTGACTCAGATTTTGTCACAGGTCCCTTTCTGGGGGAAGAACAGGCTAAACCAAAGCAATGAGACTTGGACAGGAACTCCGTCACTTAAGCCCTACTATGACATGGCAATGCTGATAAACATGTAAGGTAAAAATAATATTCCAAACTAATATCTTAAATGAGCTTTCAAATCCTTCAGCAAGAGCAGATCCCTAAAAATCATTAAATTTCCTTTCTCTTTCAGTGTCTCTTGCATAAACAGCTCCCTTTGAATAGACCAAAGCAATGAGGCAATGCAAACAAACACAAGCCTGACTTTTCTTTCTCTGTAGTGCACACAGTTGAGGGCAGGTACCCCTTCCTTGTACCCTCTAACCCAATGGCAGCCAGAGGGATCAGGCAGCCATAGAGAAAGGAAAGAGATTAAAAGAAATGGCTGCGAGTGAAACAGTGAACACCATAGGAATGACCACAAAGAAGCTGCCTGGGATCCCATTTGGGTCTCCACCATGTCCTATGCAACTCTGTTCACTGTCGGGGAGCTTGGCAAACAGAAATAACCACATGTGTTTACCTCCTGTACACCACATTCTCCAGCAATCTACTCAAAGAGAACAGTATTTCCTTAAACAAGAAAGGAAAGGAACAAGTAAGTAAAGAAGGTGGTAGGGGCGGGGGGGACAGGAATAAAGCATGTATAAAGGTTTGAGCCTTTGGGGCTACAATCTATGGGTTAACAAGATCTTTTAATAGGTTGTTCCTCTGTCCTCACAGAACTCAGCATGTCTAGAGACACATTTTTTATAGCTGGCTTTCTGTAACATCAGCTTGTTCTCATCTCTCTAACTAGCTTATTGCAGCTATGATAATAATTGATCTACTTGTAAACCTGATTATAAAGTCTGCTCCCTCATCTGCTCTGTTCCTTGGCTGGCTCTTGCTTTTTAGAGCAGCAAGGATTTAGAGGGGTGGCTGTCTGAGGCATCCGTCCCCTCCCTGGCTTGCCATTAACGCTGCCGCCTAGTTCGGGAAGCACAGTCTGGCTCCCGTGGAGTGGCTGAGGATGTCTGGATATAGAGCCTCCAGCCATTAACCCCACCTGGATCTGTACCTGGCTAAAAAGAGAGTATCAAAGTTGCAGAAGGAGTCAGAAAGGCTGGCAGAAGGGACAAAATGCTTCTGTCTGGTATACCAGCATCCCGAGGTCCTCATGGGTCACGGCTGTGAGATACTGAACTGCACAGAAGTGGATGCCCTTTAAACTGCTTTCTGGATTGATACGATGCTACTGAGGGCACCCGAAGGCCAAAGATAGACAATGTATTAAGTAGGAGATATCTGAGAGGGTTCACTTGCTACTGGGGACATCTGCAGCCCACCCCTTGAGAAATCCAGTCTGAATCACCCCCTGCAGGGCTGACATGCAGAAATAGGATTCACCAAAGGGTCTGACATCTGCGTATCAGTCTGCATCTCATCAGGAAGATGGACCTGATTTCTACATGCACCAATGTCTCTCCCTTTAATACCCAGGTACATCTTTCTGTAGAGAAAACAGATGGTTACTGTGCTGCCTGGCTGTGCCGTGAGGAACTTATGTGTTGCCAAAGCCATTTTTAATCTCATTGGAAATGCTGAAATGGGTTGGGAATTCCAGATTACGAGTACTGAGAAATCATGTTTTCTCAGTGAAGAGAGCACCAGGACAAAAAAGAAGTTCCTTGCCATTTCTCTGCAGTACTGTGGTTCAGCCCTCAGTGGGGAGTCCATGGAGTAGCTCAGGAGCTAAGTCCCATGCCCAGGGGGGACAGGGAAATCCTTCCCTGTCCCCCCTGGGCATGGGACTTAGCTCCTGAGCTACTCCATGGACTCCCCACACCTGAAGGCCCCGTGCCAGCTGCAGCCTGGCTGTTTGGTTGGACCCATCACACAAGACAAAGAGAGGAAGACATCTGTTCCACAGCACAATGCAGAGCCTTAGGTGCCACGGCACCTAATCAAAGCAAAAGAGCTGGCCCATATCATACCATGAGGATCTGCACAGCTTGAGTTAGGAAGCACTATTACAGCCACGTTATCATACACAAACCCTAAATGAAGACAATTTATTTCTGTGTGGCGGGAATTCACCGTGAACACACGTACCTAAGAGAGACGAGCTAAATGCTCTACGTCCACTGGCCTTGCAAGTAACAGGTGCTTTAATAAATAGCACTGACTGAAAACCCAAATCAACACCTCTGTGGATGAAAAATATGGCAATTGACTGACTTAACTTTCTAAGCCAAGATGTCCCTTTAGAGCTGAAACAAGTATAGACATCATTACCATGATAACTGGATTCATCTTTCTTCTCGAGGATATGAGGTATCCATCTAAGCAAAACGTTAGTAGCAGTAATTACTTGACTTAAATAAAATAAGTGTATAGATTAACTGTATTTCAGAAAAAATACACTCATTTTTATTCATACCACTGGTTAACAGTTAACAAATGGGAAGCATAGTTTCATGTCCTAAGTAGCTTTAGAAGCACTAAGGAATTAAGGATTTGCTAATAAAGAGTGGTGAATAAACAAAAATCACAGAGATTTTAAGAATTTTGAATAAGCTACAGAAATCAATGGAATACAAATGAGAACCCAGAGAAATCTGGTTTATATTAAAAATCCCTAAAAACAATACAGTAACATGGTCTGGGTGAAATGAGGTCAGAGTGTCTCTTTCCAGAACTGAACAGATGTGACCACAACACAGAACCCACCACAAAAAAAAAAGGTCCTTTTCTGGAGAAATTCAGGACAGATATAGATAGTGATTCTAGCAAAGGAGTGTCATGCAGAAAAGCAGATCCCAAAGACAAGGATAAAGTGAGGATGAGAAGATGGTCAGAACAGAAGTGAGGATGCAAGACAACGGTCAGAACATAATTATCCAGTTATATTAGCCTAACATCCTTCTCCAATTCTACTTTTATGGAGATACTTGAAATCTTAATAAATAAACTCCTGCTGCTTCAGAGGGGAAAATGTGTGATCAAAGAGTTCTTTCAAGGTGCCATTAAAATTAAGGCACTAGATTTATGTCCGTAGTGAAGCAAATAAGCAGCTACTTAACCAGCTCTGGACCTTTACTTTTTCAGCTGTTGGCAATGTTAGAGCCTAAGCCCCTGCCCAGGCTTTACTCACTCACTAGCAGAGCTATCTTTGATGTAAGCATCAGTGCCTTTCAGCGTTGTATCTTACGTCTCAACCCTGCAAAACGCCAACTTCACTTAAGAAGTGCTGAGCGCCCTCACCCGTCTAAAAAGCGTTTTGTTTTCTGCCACAATTTCAAGTCTGAGTTTACTGCCTTGAATAGCCTCCGCAAGCTTCCTCTTTCTCTTCTTTTTCTTGCAAACCAAATTCTTCCCAGTATTCAACACTCTCCCAGTGACAGTGCAAGGGCAGGCTCTGGATTTCTGGCCTGTCTTGGAGAGGATGAGCACTGCATGTTTCCCACCAGGCAGGTGGGAAATACCTCTGCTGCGCTTGGGAGGCAGAGCAGAAGTGCTGTGTGGCCAGAGCCGTCATCCCTCTGGCATCTAGGCATCACTAGGGTACCCCTCTGAGGTCTGCAGGGCAGATGTCCGTTGAAGGTCTCTCACTCTAAGTCCCCATGACGATAACATCTTTTCTTGTTCCCATGAGTTCTCTCTGCCTTAGGATTCAAGGTCCTCAGACAAACTGTTGTTTCATGTAGAGTTTATGACAGCATAAACCAGCACGGCTGCTGAAAGACTGAGCCCTTCTTGCCTTCTATCACCGAATCACAGAATGGGTTGGGTTGGATTGGAAGGGACCTTTGAAGATCATCTAGTCCAACCCCCGCCTGCCATGGACATCTTGTAGTCAATCAGGTTGCTCAAAGCCCATCCAACCCAACCTTGAATGTTTCTAGGGATGGGGCATCTACCATCTCCCTGGGCAACCTGTGCCAGCATCTCACCACCCTAATCACAAAGAATTTCTTCCCTATGTCCAATCTAACCCTACCCTCTTTCAGTTTAAAGTTGCTTCTCCTTGTCCTGTCACTACAGGCCCTGGTAAAAAGTCTCTTCATCTTTCTTATAAGCCCCCTTTAAGTACTGAAAAGCCACAGTAAGGTCTCCCTGGAGCTTTCTATTCTCCAGGCTGAACAATCCCAACTCTCTCAGTCTTTCTTCACAGGAGAGGCATTCCAGGCCTCTGATAATTTTTGTGGCCCTCCTCTGGACCCACTCCAACAGATCCAAACACCACTTCTCAGTCTTCCACCAAAGCTGAGTGAGCAGCTGGTGAACCAGCACAAGGGAAACTGATTTAGTTAAAAACTGATCCAGGTTAAAAACTCTGGTCTTCTTTGCTCTGATCTGTCTATGTGTCTCCACCTGCACTTTTTCCAAAGGCAGTACTGTTCTACACAGACTTAAATGCTCTAGAAACTTTTCACTCCAAGCCTCCTTGCAGGAGATGCATTCCCAGGTACGCCGGGGTGTTCCTACAGTCATCATAGTGACAAGCCAAGGCTGCAACATCAGAAGATCCCCTAAGATCAAAGAAATACTGTGATTTGTGAGATAGTCTTGCAAATCTGATTTCCACTCAATAGCAGGAACAATATTTCAAGAGCAAGTGGAGGGTATGGTCCCAGGCTGGCACACAGCCCTCCGGAGGACTGTTGAGTACATGCCTTCTCTGGGGGTCTCTCTTTGGGAAACTCCAGAGTCACAACCTCCATAACGTTGCTGTAATTGTTCTCTTAGTGGTTTGTAACACCTGACACAGTCTTTCCTGCATCCTATCAAAAATGCCAGAGCAGTTCAATTCACTACGACAGTGGCATTTCCCTCCTCCAGACTGTGTAAAAAGGGGAACAGCGATGAGTGCACTTACACAACCCACTAGAAGTGATAGTTCCCACTCTCAGTAAGAAAGCAGCTCGTGGAGTCAAAGAGCCCTTCAACCAAAAATCATTTGAGGTAAAACCAAAGTATGACTAAAGTAATTAGAAGGGGATTTTCAAAAGGATTTAAGTGGTAAAATTAATGAAGAATCCATTTGACTCCAGGCTCTAGTTGAGAGTTATGCCTTTAAAAAGAATGTTATGCTTCCACCCAAATATTATGGTTTTGACCACCTCTTCAGCCAGGAAGTAACGTTTCCTTTATGTTAGAACACATGATGGGAGCCTGGCTCATCTCTCCCCGTGGCCCATATGGTGGTACAGAGCTGCAGACGCCGCTGTTAATGATGAACACAGGATCATTTTAGGATAAAGAAAACAGTATTATCTGCAAGAGATTTTTGTACTTTCAGAATGGAGTCTTCCTCAGCCTTGTTCTGGCTTAATTCTCTCTTGCAGCTTTATAGAACTGCACATCTGCCCTACATGGGAACATGGAGGAATCACTTCTTCCAAGGGGTCCATGCTGCACTGGATAGACCACTGCTCTCCCTCAACAAGGTGTGCTGTCATTGCTCCTTGGTTGTCCAAGACTTCTCCATCTGACCTGGAATCCTCATGTTTCATTCTCCTCTCTCCATGGCTTTCCAATTCCTTCTCAATAATTACCTAAAATAGTCCCACTTTTACTTTTAACCATCCTTAGGCAAAAATAAAACTTCCCTCCCCCATCTCCTAGCCCTGGGTCATGTTCACTCATTGATGTGCCTGTTTGCCTGGCACGGATGTCCTTGGCAGCAGTACCACATTCCAAGGGCTTCAGACATTTTCTCAGTCCGCTGCCTTCTTGGTCCAAATTTCACACTCAGAAAGAGTGAAAATTAAAGGGCAAAGAGGCCTGTATTTTTAAACACTTGGGGTATTCCGGAGGTTCTGACTTGTTCAACCAAGGATGATCTGGAAAGAGAATTGGTGCCATCTATTGGAAAGAGAAAACAAGGACAATTGTCAGTTCGACTTTTAACTCTTCTGCACATTTGTCCATTTTCCTTCCCCTTTATCATCATGGGTGTAAGGACAGAAAGAGCAAGTCTTGCTGGCATGGCAGCTGCTGAATGAAATATGCTGCTCCCTGAGCGGAAACCAGTACCCGTTGAGTGGTCAAGAAGAGAGAAGACAGCCCAAACAAGGATCCTCTAGTACTGTCAATGGCAGTTACAAGTCAGTTTATCTCTTCTGAACTGCCAGAGACAGAATCACGTAATCACCAGACTTGTGGTTAACATTTTGCTCTTCTTCTCAGCAAGAAGGCTAAAGCATCTTACTGACAGGCAGAAAATTACTTTGTCATCAAGGATCTTAATGCAGGGCCATATACCTGGAGGAAATAGTCTGGAGTACTTTTCATGGCTGCTGCTCTTGCTAGACTGAGAATAAGTGGGGACGTTTTTGCCAGTTTGACTCCAATCACTGTATTTATTAGAAAAAAAAAATATTACAGGTAATATTTTTGACTGGTGACAGAGTGAGTTTGTTTCAAGCAAGAAATGAGAGGTGCTGGTGGCGAGTTCCAGCAACTCAGCACAATCAAACTGCAACTCATTTGAGGAAGAAAAAAGCTGAAAACACTTACATTACAATTTCTTTACATACCAGCAAACTCCAAATTAGATCACCTAAAAGCTGCGCTAGAGGTACTAATTTTAGTCTTCTGCATGATTGCACAGGGATGTTATATAATTGCAGTTGTAAAAATTATCCATTTGGCTGTATGTGGGAGGGAAAGTGGTACACAACACACTGTGTCAAACTGTGCAGAACAGGCCAAAACAATTAGTTAAATCCATTCTATGGCACTACCTTTGCTTCACATACCCTGCCCACAACAGGATTATCAGACTGAAAGCATGATTTTGGCTCTTTTTTTTTTTCCTATTATTTTATTTCTGTAATCTCTTGGCTTCCTGAAAAGTACTTAATTATTTCTTGGAATTATTCGATGATTCTCCCTTTGGAGTTAGTAACAGCATCAGTAGCAACAGGTTCAATACTGGACTGATAATCAACAACCTATGATGACCCCAGATTCAACATGCCATACCATCTGCTAATGGCAGATAAACATTCAGATCATACATCTGAGTTTCATGCTCTTTGCAGTTGTTCTGCTGTAGATGATAATCTAAGGCTTGACACTGTTTAATGTAAATTTTACCAGCTGGCTCTAAGCCCTCTCCAGGCCATTGTTGGAAGAAATGAATGCATTTCATTATCTTACTTCTCTCTAGGTTATGGTGACATTCATCACACAGCACTGCTGACTGCAGAAGTTGGATGTACTTCATAACATCCCCTCTCTCCCCACCTTAATCTGCTCAAAGACAGCAAAGAATGTATCTTTATGGTGTTTTCAAATTACATGTCAATTGGAAATTAAGCTTAATCAGCAAATCTAAAGCCACAGCAAACACTCCAGCATTTATGTTGGCAAGAAGCCTAGGTATTAATCAAGGACAGTAGTCCTTCCACAGACCTGCAGATACCTCTGTGGACAGCAAAAAGCTGAGCTGCTCAGAGGAAGCAATCCAGACTGGCGTAGTGTATATTCATAGCATCCTGAGAGAGAAATCAGTCTTTGGGCTACATCTGTACAGTATCTATGGGATCCTGGCCAAAACCAGGAGTTTCCAGCAGCTACCACAGCAACAGCCAGAAGTAAAAAGGCAACACCGAGACCAGAAAGACAGGAAGAGCAGAGCCAACCTAAGAGTCAAAGGTAGCTTGGGTTCCACATAATATAAGACAGACAGACAGAAAAAACTTAAGCCCTATGTGTATATACGTAGAGATATACATAGAGACATGTTCTTTGTATCAAAGCTTTCTGAAGTTCAAGTCCGAGCTTTGTTAGATTCTCAGGGTTCATTTCCTGGATGACTGCAAAAACAGTATCCAAGCTGTTAGCCCAGGGCGATGTGAAGCACAACCCTCTGTCATTTCAGACTAAGCTAAGCTGCATTATCTCACATTTTCTAGGGAGTACAAGTGTACACAAAGACCGTTTCCATGGCTCTGCTGCTGCAAGGGAATTTCTTAAGTAATTTGACTGAATCTGAGCCTTCAGACTCGGAGCTGACCGATGTCTATTTTTACAAACAAATGTTATGCAGTGGTTTGGGGAAAGCTAGACACTTTTGTACCTCTTGCCTCAAAATACTTACCATCTGTGCAGTTCAGCAAAGACAGATGAGCGATGAGCTACTCATAACTCAGCCCCTCAACTCAGACCACTCGCCAGGAGAGTCAGAACAAAAGTCTCCTTCCTTCATGGAGCCAAGATGCTCCACTCCTGCATGTTACTCATCACATGCAGAACAACTAAAACTAATTAATCACACGAGAGACTGTGGTGAAAAAAGATCTGAATAAAACAGGTGGGCCCAAAAATGGTTTTCGCCATTGTATTCCCACAACCCTGATGTGTAACAAGAGTTTGGTGCAGTTTAATGTTACTTAGATACAAGCAATTTTTCCTTTTATGTGGAAAACTTAAATTGTCCCTTTTTTTTTTTATTTTTCACATAGCCTCTTTGGTTTTTTCTCTCCCTCCCTATCTACAATGACTTTGATTTTCTTTGGCTTTTAAAAAGCAAAGTGTTTCATTAGACTCAGATATATAACTTCTGATTCCCAAGCAACCCCCCTCCATTTTACAACCACAAGCAAGGACTGTTCTTTCATTTTGATCTCTTTGAAGAACTGCGAGATACATAGCTCTTACTGGCAGTGAAGCACACATCAAAATGCTAATTGCTCCCCCAAAATTTGGATATTTGCTGTCTAAATAAAATCTATTCCCCAAAATTAATTCTGGGTACTAAAACCAGATCTGGGATTACTGTGGGAACAATGAGCTATCAGAAGTGTTGTAAAACAGCAAACACTTCTTTAAATTGCTCTGACAAGTAAAACTGTTGATCTTTGGTTGCTTTTCTTTTGCCTTTGCTGCACACACTGTAAGGTCCTGCAGTTTGCAAGAACTTAGCTCAGAGCTCAAATAAACAGCCGTTATGGGCTGTATTTCTGCTAACGTAGAAATATTACATTAGCATCTGCACCCTCTGTTTGAATGCTGAAGTTCCTCAGCTGTAAAAGGATCACCCCCCTGCCAGCGTTCACCATCCACCGTCCACTTTTCTTCTCCACATTGTGCCGGGGAGTCCCTGGCTGTAGTGCTTGGAGGGCAGCTGGGGAGACTACTCGCGGAAAGGCACAACTTTATTAAACAGCAGACAGTTATAGGTCCTAGGAGATACCAAAGCAGCATTTTCAAATCAAAAGAGCTTATTTTCAAGCCATGCAGTTATTTAATGAAAGACTGGTATTTTCTACATAGAAAGCTGACATTTTAGCTAAAATTACATTTTTTCCATTGAAAACAAAGGAATGGAAAAATCATAGTTGGCCCTATTACCTAAGAACAGGCACTGTGGGGTACTTCCAGCCCAGGATCCTGCTAAGGCCAGTCACTAAGCACTGGGACTGTGTGGGATGAAAGGTCCCAACTAACTCCATCTCCAGAACCAGGTTTTTAAAGACTTCCCCGTTCGTTGGAGTTAATCCAGAATAGGCTATGAAGATGATCAGACGCTGGAGAATTGGGGTTGTTCATCCTGGAGAAGGCCCTGGGGAGATTTTCCAGTACCTTCCAGTACCTAAAGGTGGCCTATAGGAGAGATGAAGAGGGACTCTTTATCAGGTAGTGGAGCAATAGGACAAGGGGTAATGGTTTTAAACTGAAAGAGGGGATTTAGATTAGATACGAGGAAGAAATTCTTTACTTTGAGGGTGGTGAGATGCTGGCACAGGTTGCCCAGAGAAGCTGTGGCTGCCCCATCCCTGGAGGTGTTGTTCAAGGCCAGGCTGGATGGGGCTTTGAGCAACCTGGTCTAGTGGGAGGTGTCCCTGTCCCTGGCAGGGGGGTTGGAACTAGATAATCTTTAAGGTCCCTTCCAATATGAACCATTTTATGATTCTATGATTACAACCTGCACAAAAAACACTTTCTTTCATTCATCTTGCACCCGCTGCCTGATACCCACCGTTAAGCCTCAGACACCAAGAGGCCTTTCCCAATCACCCCTTTTGATTCCACCCTCTGCTCCACCATATCCTCTTGCCTTTATTTCTCCTCCATTGGAGACCCACGATTTCCCCCCATGACGGATGCTGGGCTCCCCACACCACCTCGGTGCATTTCGCTTCTATTCCAGCCGGGCTAACTGGCCCTGGGCTCCTCAGGGAGGCAACAGGGGGCGGGCTGTGAGGGAAGCTGGGCCGGGAGGCCGAGCCCCTGAGGGCGGCCCGCCGCATGCCCTGCCGCCCAGGCGGCGGTGGGCGGGCAGCGCGGAGCTCGGGAAGTCCCCGAGGAGGAGTAGGAGGAGGAGGAGGAGGAAGAAGAGGAAGAGAAGAAGGAGGTGGGGAAGGACGGTCAGCTGATCTGGGCCGATGCCGACATGGGCGCGCCGTGAGGCGGGTGGCTGCTCCCTGAGGCAAGCCTGGCGCAGGGGGACGGTGGCCGGTTTCCATCGTTGTCGCCTGGCTGGCCCGGTGACTCGGCGGATTTGGGCCGGCGGGGCGGCCGGGCCAGGGAAAGGCAAGCCGGGGAAACGCCGGTTTGCGGTTCCCGGGTGCCGCCCCCGAGCCAGGGGGTGGCAGTGGGTGTGCGGCGGGACAGAGCAGCCGTGACCGGGCAGAGGAGGGTACCTCAGCCTCTCCCCGGGTAGCGCAGCGGGAGGCCGGGTG
>VXBJ01006729.1:213941-274900 GCA_013400055.1 Nycticryphes semicollaris | reverse complement strand
TGAGGGAAAAGGGGAGAGGAGGTGAGAGGGGTGTGCTGGTTGCTTCATCCCCGGAGGAGGGGGCTCCTGGGGAGGGAGCTGCTCTCGGGGATCTGTTGCTTTATTCATGGAGAGCTGTGAGGGTTAATGGGATATGGAGACTCGGGGATAGTCTGGTGAAGTGGGGTCAGAGGGATTGCTTGCGTGTTGTGACAAGGCGGGCAGTTTGCTTGTCTGATAAAATTAAGGTATGTTTATGTTTTCTTTATAAACACTTTATGGGCAAGAAATTGAGAGTTTTCTCTTTGCAAACCTTGTAGTAGATGCTTCAGAGATGTCCAGCAAGTTAAAGAACCATCCTGTGGAAAATGGAGAGCATGCCAGGAATAAAATGGAAAATGGAACGGACAGCATGGCTGTCCCTGCCCTTAGTACCTACACCCCAGAAGAGATGGTACAACAGATGAAAGAACTGATCACCGAGAACAGTGAATTAAAAGGTGAACATGCAAGGGAACCCGTCTTGAAATGCAAAACCCAGGAGTTTCTTCTGTGGGTTTTTTGTCCCACGAGTATGGATTTGGTGCCCATTTGCCCATGCTGGATAACATTTTATACCTGGGTAGCAATTGCACATCATAAGCAGTATAATTACACATATAAGCAGTATAGCACTATATATTTTCACAGGCAAGGTGAAAAATCTCATACCATGATATGCTCTTTTCTCTTCAAAGCTCTAAAAGCTTTTTTGTTTTGTATTTTAGGACAGCTGGGCAGCTCCATTACAGATATACTAACATTATACCATAGCTGCTTCAGGAGGGGTGGCTTGTGCAGCACCCGGAACAGTTTGGATTAGGATTCTGTCTGAAAAGAGGTGCATCCTTTTTGGCACAGCGGGGAATTGCAGCAGGCTGTCCTACACTCTGTGTAGTAACAACATCTAGATGTGGCAGCACCTTCTGTACTTGAAAAGAAAGTGGTAGCCATGGCAGTGTCTGTCTGGGAGAAGCCAATAAGTTACTCTGAAAATACCTGATGAGCCTGTCAGATAAGAGAATTTTTGCTTCTGCATCCAAGGAGTTTAGGTGTTGGATAAGTATATTTTTGAAAATGGATGGAACAAAACCCAGAGAATTTGGGGATTTTCTGTGTAGAAGACAGAGGTACCTCACTGTTTATATGACAGCAGAGCATGAAGTCGCTTATCTTGGGTGCTGTGATTTTACACTAGTGTTTAAATTCCACCTGAATCATTTTTGGACCTGGTTCAAGTTCTCATGGGTATCCAATAGGAAAGTTGTTTCTAGAAGAGCCTCTGCTATTTTGCTGAGAGGTCCTTTATCACGTAAGATAATGTTTTGGGACCGTATTTACAACTGCAGTAACTCATACCTTGCAGAGTCATTCTCCAGAGCTACATTTATTTACATAACCTGAAGGATTTGTTGACAGTTTATAATCTGACATCAGGACATAGTGGAAGTGACTGGAAAATACAATGTGTAAATTATTTTGAAACAACTGGCTTTCAGTTTGTTGCTTTGAAAAAAAAAAAGTCTGAAATACTTTGACTCTACTTAAAAATTTTGTATTTTGCAATAGTAAGACTGATGTTATTACCTGCTGACTTCATTACATGTGCATGGCTTCCCAGCTAAGGGGAACTGTCTTTGCTGTAAGTTGTCAGATACATTTTTTTTCAATGCTTTCAATCAGGACTTAACCAAATGTTCAAGTAGAGCATTGCTGAGCATATTTGAAACTTTTGACTTGGTAGCATCATTTCTTACGCAGTAATTTACCAGTCTAGGATGTCTGTTTTCCCTACCAAAGCTCAGGAGTTTCAGAATCTGAGTGCAGGAGTTTCATTTGGGTTGATCATGTAAAAAATGCATGCAGCAGGATACTTTTTGCTTGTCCTTCTTGGTTTAGGAATAAGTCAGGAAGTGAGAGAGTGTGGGTGCGGGCATGTGATTTCAGCAGTGGATTTAATGCTATTTATTATAGGGCTAAAGGACGAATAAGTTCAGTTTTGGCTTGGTATTTAAGGTACACGAGAAGGATCTTTGCATTTCATAGCCAATTAGAGCTTTGAAGAGCAAAGAGCATATCATCATTTGATACCGAAGAACGCCGAGCTGAGTGTAGTAGAAATGTGCTGTTTCATTGACAGGGTGTTAATGTGAATCAATGTCTTTTCTCTGGCTGTCATCTAGAAGCAATGAAGGTGCATAACCAGGCTATGAAGGACCGATATGAGGAACTTTCTGTCTGGCGGGAGAAGCAGAAAGAAGAAAGAGAATTTTATGAGCTGAAGTTTAAGGAGGCTAAGCAGTGCTTGCTAGTCAAGTGCATTGAAAATGAACAGCTACAGCAACAACTTCAGAGGTTAAAGGAAAGAGAAGAAGGAGCTGAAATGGTAAATAAGGAATTGGTTGGATTGACATGATTTTAAATTGAAAGTCTGGAGCATTTGTGTCCCTTCAGCACACTGGCAGGTTTGGAGATTTGTTAATATCTCCCATTTTTATCATTACGCTCACAAGAGGTCTTGGCCTCGCTTATTTTATGGAGTCTTCTCAGAGTGAAATAATTGTGCCACACCTGAGAAAACTTACATTTTAATTAACATCTAATTAACAATAATAACTAACATTCTTGACATAATAAATTAACATTTCTTGCTAACTTTTCATTCTTTGTTTACTGTTGGGTATCTCTTGACTTTATGTCTCCTTTTGCTTGTTAGATTATCTGTCTCTTGTGATTGTTTAATTGCTTTTGTATTTGTGTTTCCAGGGAGAAGCTGTCAAGTAAGCCAAAAAAACCCCAAAAAACATTACCTGCCATCTATTTCTATTACGTCATTGTCCTCTCATGAAAGTTTGTTTGCTTTTTTTTTTTACTGAGATCAGATTAGATGTGTATTTCTGCTGCCCCATTTGAGCCTGACTCAGCTTTCTCCCTCTGTCTTACCTTTGGCTGTGTAGATCATAATTTCTAATGCTGCAGATGATTCCTTAGTAGCCAAGTTAACATTTTGCAGGTCGTACTGAAGAAACCTATGGAAAAAGCATCTTTAAAACGAAAATCTGCTTTGTGTCCCACATGATCATGTGAAGAGGTGTTTAACAAGATGTTTCATGCAGAGCCAAACTGATGCATCCTGGTATCTGATACCTCTGGAAGCCATGTGGATTCTGTGTTGCCTGATGAAGCATTAATGTATTAGCTTTGAAGCATTAATGTATTAGCTTTTTTCTTAGCCGAGGCATTAGTAGTCTCCTTTCCTCTCCTGATGGCCTATTTTATGGAACTCTTAAGAAATTTTTCAGTTTGTAAATCGAAATTGGCCAGTGAGTTCAGAACTTACAAAGGGAAAGAAAATAATATATAAATAGTGTGATTGTGCAAGTATTACCTACGCAATCTTTACTTTACAGGCTAAAGGTTGTGTTTCAGGATTGTCAAGGAAACTTGGAATTTCATAAATCTCAGATAGTTTTGAAGAGGAAGTAGAGGATTTATTCTGCCTCTACCTGTTTTAGAACTTCTTGTACTTTGAAAACTTAAAGTGTGTTATTAACAGAGTGATTCAACCTGCTTGAGTAATCCAACATTCACAGAAGTAAAAATAAAAAGTAAAAAAAATCTTTTAATTATCTCATTTCAAGAGCTTCATAAAGTAAGCCCTAGTTCTTCCATGATTCCTTGCAGTTGTATCAGCCAGTGGTAACTGTAATTTAAACAGCAACATTTTCATTTCTGATTATGATTTTCAGGCTGATAGTGTCATTTAAGCCAAAATTACTTTCTCCTCTCTTGAATGCCTTAGTGCTATTTTAATTCTCTCTTTTTTTTTTCTTTATTGTTTAGAAAGAGCATGGAAAAAATTTCTGCTAACAGAAAGACTAAATTAAAATTATTCTAATTTCTCTCACCTCTGTGTTTTACTGTTAACTGAGAGAAACTATAATATGTTGCTACCGTTAAGTGACATTTGCGTTTCACTCAAAGACAATCATGGATCTACCATGTTGCCTCCCTTAGTGATAAACCAGCACTCATAGGAGGGTTTCTTTCACAACTACCTCTGTTAGCACAGGTTGCTGTAAAACTCTCTCTTCTTTGCTAATTGCATCCTCTTACAGCAGCATAAGCACAACATCAGAGACAGCAGCAAGTCAGGTGGGTATGATAGTACTGCGGGATGACAGACCTTGTCACCATAGGAAGAGTTTGGAGATCTGTTGTGAATCATAGATAAGAATGTAATTCAGACTCCAGGAATTGCCCAGAATTTACACTGGTGGTATGTGGTGTAATAAAGGCATTACCGGGAGGTGAAAGACTGATTACAAAATAAGGAAGAAACAAACTCACAGGGAAAGTTTCATAATGGGAAGAGGCATTTAAAGGAGAGAAAACAATGAGGGTTACTGGTTACATAGAGGCTTAAGAGAGGGTTTTGAGGATCCTGGGAAAAGGGAAGAGGCAAACGGTGAAGGAGAGGTGAAATTTGGGGAGAATCTCTGAGTGGCTTTGTGAAAGGGATATAGGACTTCGTGTGAAGGTCAGGGATACAGAGAGAGGTTTATACATGGAGATGGGGTACGGAGAAGTTGCACAGGGGAGAAAGGCTGAAAGTGAGGTGCGTGTGGAAAAGCTCTCTGCCCACTGGCCTTTCTCCCTAGAATTCTAGGTAGATTTGGGAAAAGAGGAATAAGGATATGGGTGAAAAAATACAGTCATTCTAGACGATAATTCTGTCGGTTGTCTGAGACCCTACATGGCAGTGAGAGGCATAGATTCACACCCTAATTATCTGTACATTCAGAGAGACAGAAGCATGATGCTCATCATTTGATTAACTTGGTTTCACAGGTTAGACTTCATGCTGTCTAGTGGACCAAAGCATAGCTTAGAGATCTGTACACTGCGTTTTTCCAGGCAAACCTAAACAGGGAAGAAGGGATGCAGGACACCCTTGTTATGTTCAGGCTCTGTGCTCCTTGGCTAGTGTTTCCCTTTGCTTGACTAATACAAGGTTTGTTCATACCAGGAGGGCTGCATGGCTCCCGAAAAGGAAGTGAGGCAACTGAAATCCCAGGTGCAGCGGCTCCAGGCTGAGAAGGCAGATCTTTTAGCCATCATTTCAGAACTGCAGGTCAAACTGAACGTCTCCTCAGCAGAGGATTCCTTTGTGGAGATCGGGATGAATGTAAGTGAGGGGTTTGGTTCCAACTCAGTCCTCCTTTTCTTGCAAACTTAATTTTCTTCTTGTACGGCTAAATGATGAGGAAGTCAGGTCTGAGTATACTTATGGTGACAATGTTTGCTTGATAACATTCTGCAGTGAGGTATTTAGGATCCTGCCTTCCTGTAGTAGAAAGGGTGAATCTGTAGCCCTGTCAGTGAAAAGTCTTTAAGCCTCTTTGAGAGGGAAGAGCAAACTGCCAGCAACATTGTTAATACAAGATACAGGCACAGGAGATCTGGAAGAAGATTCGCATGGTTGGACTTGATGAACTTAAAGGTATTTTCCAACCTAAATGATTCTATAGTCTCTTAGATTACCTGATGTGGAGCACTTGTGTGTTACAAGATGTTGTGGTAAAGGACTTAAGATTTATTTTTGTCCTTCCACTTTCATGCTTAGAGTAAATTAATTTCATAGGTAGCCTCAATCGCACTGAAAATATTCTCTGGAAAAATCAGCATGGTCCAGCAAGTGATTTCAGACTAATTCAGAATGCTACGAGTCTTATCTTAATTGGAATTCCTGGGAGCATTGGTACTATGTTTTGTTAAGGGGCAATACTTATAAATACAAGGGGCTATTTTCTTTTTAGAGAATGGGGCCTGCTTTCTACTGACAGCTATGTAGAGAAGCAGGCAAACAAAACTAACTGCAAAGCTGTAGAGTGTTTCCCAGAGGCACAAACCTACTTTTTCTACTGTTCTTGTATCTGAAAAAAATTTCACAGGCCAAGTGTGAAAACGTGAGTCTCCAATATCGCCATAATAGCAGATTCCCCTCTGGAAAGCACAAGTGCAACAAGAAATTATGTTGCACTTGTGCTTTCTTGTGTTGCAAGAAATTAAAACTTGATTGGAATTAAAAAAACCTTCAGACTGCAGGAAACCTTCAAGGATGCATTCTCTGTTTTTTTTGCTACAAAGATTCTTCTTTGGGCTACAAAGATCAAGGAGTGAGTTTTGTAGTGGGAAAGAAGAGTGGTTCTTTTGGGAGGCAGGAGATTGGATTTTAGTCTTCTATTTAAATCCACCTGCAGAGATGTTGGCTGTTGCTGTGTGGTGCCCAGTCACCTTTTCAGGGGAGAGTGGCCATGGAAGTTGTTGAGGAAAGAAAGCCGAATCTCGTTGTTGTTCTTTCAACTTATCAGTCTGTGAGAGACACAGGGAAAGGCCTGTGAAGTATTTAAGTTAAGAATTTCCAGACATGAAACTGATCTGTAGGAGTTTTGTGGTTTTATTTATTTTTATTCCTGTGATAGTAGTTTTCCCTGTTTTTCTTCCTTCCTTAACTCAAGTAAACAAAACCGTGTCCCGCTTAGCCCATATACCAAGCTAATACTGTTTTTTCTTTCCTAGGAAGGAGAAATAAGTAGAACTGCAAAGGAACATCAAGAGAGCAGTGGTGAAATGACCAGTAACGTTGCTGTCTACATGTATGTAGGTTCTCATGTGGTGTGTAATTCAGACTTCTGGAATCTGTTTTATTTTCAATGTGAGGGAACCTTTTTCTATGAGGAATGCACTAGAAAATCCTCTTTTTCTGTGGCCTACCATCCTTCCGGTGCAGTAGCTCTACCTTCCTACCACGTCGGAAAGACCCTCAGCCCTCTGGCATTTTTCCTTCTGATTCTTGGTAGCTGACAAGAGGGATGCATATTCTAGCCAGTTGGCCAGGCATTTATGTATATGGTGAGTTGCCAACTTTTCAGGCTTTTAAGGGAGGCCAAACTCAAAAAATAGAGGCTGCAGGTAAACCTTCCCCTCTAGCCATTGGACACCATCTAATAAAGTATCCATCCTCTACCCAGTTATAATGATGTTGGTAAGAATCAGGAGTCTTGTCATCTTTCGGATCTGAACCTCTGTTCTGTTTGTGTGTGGTTGGTATGAAGTGTATCACGGTGGGGCAGACAGACATGCAATAATATAGCCCTTGGTTTTTTCAGTTTACTAGGCTTAAGATACCGGCATTCTGTTTAGGTTACTTCTCAAAATTTGATCTTTACATCAGCTCCAGGGCACAAGGGACTTTCTTGCCCCTAGGTGAACCTTTACTTCTCATGGACATAGACAGCTGATACTACTAAACTTTCCATTTTGGATACTGCCCAGTTTAGCAGCTAGATGGTCATGGCTGAACTCTCTTTATTTACTTTGTGGCTTTTGATTTTGGAAGGAAAGGATATAGAAAATGCTAAGGGCATAGCAAGCCAGAAAGCTGTGCTCCACGTACAGATTGTCACTCCCTGCGTCACTGCAAGGGAGAACAGCATTTTAATGTCATGATGTAGAAAACTTGTCCCTCAGCACGTGGTTAAGAAGCTGAAGGGGAAAAAAATTGTTGCGGTTGTGGATGAAACCAAGAGCCCATGACCACAGATTGGGCTGCAAGTGTTCAGGTTGTTGTTAGCAGTGGCTTGTGAGAGCACTGTAATTAAGAGAAATCTGTGGGACATGCTTACCTATTAATGAGTATCTGGACCATATCTACAAGAACAGGGGGTATATGTACCTCTTCAAATATTTTTTGTGTCAGCACGTGTCTTTGTCCAGCATTGAAACTTTAGACTGGTGCTGTTAACAGGGTCAGAGAAATGTGATCCACCCAGGACGGGTTTATTTCTGTAAGAGTAGAACAGTGCACTAAAAATCCCCCAATAAAAGTTATTTACTTAAAATATCCTGGCTGAACACTCTCTTCGGAGTATTGAATTTTGCTCACCAAAGATTTTTAGCTCTCAGGAGCACTTAGAGGCCTGTGCTTTACTTTGTTCTGAACTACAACAGCAAAGTTTTAAACACATACTGTTTTACAGCTGAGCTTCTGAAATGTACAGTGTATATATAACCTGCCTGTCTTACCATATAGTTAGGGGATATTGACCTTCTGTCTAGATGCCATAAAAATGGAGGGAATGGAATACAGTATTTTATCATGAGGAAATTATCTTATCTTATTTTTCAGGTACTTTTTTATTTGTTTTGGTTCACTTCTAGGGTAGCATAATGAGATTTTTAAAAGAGTTTTAGACTGTGGGAGATGAAATTTTGAAGAGTCACTTTCTGAAACACAAAACAATTTCTGATGAACAATTTTAGTGGAACGTGCCTTCTTTTCCTGGAAAGGAACGAGACAGACATAAGAAATGTTGCATGTTTCATTGGAAACAAGTGTTATTTGGGGAACAGACAGCAGCACTTTGTAGAAAGGGCTGCAAAGTAGATTAGAATAAATGCACTGGATTTTGTATAGTCTTGACTGCTTTTGTTTTCCTTGCTTAAGTACTAAATTGTTCCCCCAGCTTGACAGGGACTGTCTGAGCACTGCACAAAGCAAGGATTGCATTTGCACGGACGGGGGCTGTGGCTAGTGGCTTGTGGGCAGGTCCTGGTTCTTGGGAATAAGTCCTTTGCTCAGAAAGTTGGTTTTCAGCACTGTGTGAAATGGTGGCCCTTCAGACTGGGCCCCAGAAGTAGGGATAAGGGAGTGCTCTAGTACAATCAAGCTGTTGTTATTTACATCTGGTTTGGTTTGAAGCAGGAGCAAAGCTGCAGATGAGTCGAAGAATTTGGAGTCTGAGGAGCTAACTGTGAGCCAGCTGCTCTGCTCCCTTAGAAATGAAACTCAGAAGAGGGAAAAACTGGAGAAGGAGCTTCAGGATCAGAATGAGAGGTATGAAGTAGGTGCACTGTAACATTTGGAGCTGTTCTGTTTCAGTGCTGCTACAGTTACCAAGTCTTGTGACTGATCAGAGACAAGCTGAAATACCAGTATGCCCTGGGTGGGGAATTTCCCAAATGCTTAGTAACAATAATTTATTTCTGATGTAGTCCTTATATGGATAAACCACAGGTTCTCCTCTGTGAACAAAAGAGGTTCAGTGTTTTAGTATTACTTCCTGTAGCATCACAGATTAAGACAAATTACCCATTTCCTCTTGGGTTCAAACTTTCCCCCAGATATGTCAGGATGATATGATGACTTACTGAGGATGTTCATTCTACTCACTCCTCCATAGTTAATGCTTTTATATGAATCACCTGTCTGTGAGGCCTTAAGAAAATCACTGTGTATAAAACAGGGATAACAGTCCTCTTCGTGATATTGGCAGCAACATTTAGCTGCAATACGTGAGCTTGCAAAAGCTCATTAGAAATATCTTAAATAAGTTTGATTCCAAACTTGCCTAAGAGAGTTTGGTTTTTTTCACTGAGACCTGTGTGTGGGTCTGTCTCAGCTCAGTTATGTTGGTATAAATCGGCATGAGTGTTCAGGCGTGGAAAATTGGCTAAGCAGTAGCTGTTCCAAATCCCCACTTCACAGAGACAGAGCAGGTCTTCCTGGGCATTATCTGCTATGAAAGGTTCATGTCACGGTAATTGCTTCTATGTGGTGTTCCTAGAAGAGGTAATGAGCCATAGTCAAATGATTCTTAGAAATCTCAGCCTCTGAAAATATCGAAGAAAAATAGAGGCAACATTAATTACTGGATTCAACGAACAGACTGACCCATTTCCAAAGGGTTGGCAGTTTTGGACTGCACCAAAGATTGATCACTGTGGAACCAATGTCATTGTCCTTCACACCTGCAGACTTACACACCCATTTTAATTAAATATACATGCTGGGTGCCCTGTGTTCTTCAGGAACCCTCATGATTGTTGCAGGCTTTCCTGCATATCTGTGTTTTCAATTCTGCTTCTCATTTGTGGCTGCTGTGATGTTAGAAAGAATCTATCACTTGAATCACTTGTATGAAATACTTGAATCGTCACAATCTCACTTTAAATGTAGGCCAAATCCATCGTTATTGTATCCTTCTGTTTTTCAGACTGTCAAAGCTGGAGAAGGAAACCAGCAACTGCCTGGAGAGTGAGACACAAACTGAACAGGAAGAAAAGGAGAGTTCAGAGGCTGTAAGTACCTGTCCTCCTAAGATGAGACTTAACAACTTACAGCTTTCTTGTTGAGGCCAGCACCCTCAGAACCTAGATTTCAACTTGCATTCAGGGAGCAAGGGGCAAATACAGAGTACAGAAGTGAATTTCGAACTCTCCAATCCATACCTTAGAGGTGATTCCAAATTACACCACCCACCAAAAAGGGGTGAGATTGGTGGCCAAGAATTAGGGAAGCACAGCATAACTACAGGTACACCTCATTGTCTGGGCCATAGCCACTCAAGAGAGAGATGCAGTCATTTCTAGCTCCAGAAAGTCTTCTAGACTGGGTGACTTTCCTCACTGCTGCCCAGGTCAGATCTTGGATCAGAATCCAATGGCAGTGTACTATAAAACAGACTCTAAATGTAGAGCACACCTGACACCTAGTTTGGGCTTTTTTTCTTTTTTTCATGTTTTTGGTGAGATGTATTACAGTGGTGGGACATAACTATCTTGGATTGGTACAGTTCCAGGTAAACTGAAGGTCAGAACAAGGATTTTAGGGCAGGGCTGGCTTCGTTAAACAAGACCAGTCTGTGTTCAGGCCAAGAGATGTCCTTTCTTAGGAAAGCAGATGTTGTCTCAGTTAATCCTTTCCAGTATTTTATCTCAACTTTGCCTGAGTTACAGCTTGAGCCAGATGCTCCTCATCTAAGTACTGATTTTGAGGTCAGCGTAGTGAGATCCTTGTGAGGGGATTGTTTCCATTACATGCTGTTGGGTTTCTTCAGAGAGCTCTTGTGAGCAGAGTTCCTGTTATCTCCCTCTACTGTAAACTGCAGATCTTTAATGAAACAATGAGAGGATGCAGTGTGGAACTATCTGAGGGCTCTGCATTTGAAGACAGGCTGGGAGAGAAGGAATGCTGCTTTGGCTCTGTTTGGAGGGTGAGGAGGGACTGGGGGAGAAGAGGCCAAAGCACATCCTCTGCCAAACTGCAGCTGGACACCACTCTCAGCCAGGTCTTCTGAGACAAGTCATCTTAAAGCACCACCACTGCAGCTACAGCCCTCTCTTCCCTGGGAGGCTGCTTGAGAAGCTTCCCAGAAGCAGAGATCTAAGAGGCTGTGATTTAGGTGTCGCTCCTTTCCTGGGCAGGATAAGAAATGGATGTTGGGGAGAGACAGTCTCTACTGTTTGATGGGATTTTTTTAGGGATAGATCATTTGTTTATTTATGTTTCTTTGACCAGCTATAACTGTTGCTTCGGGGAGTGGCAATGATCACTCAGTCTGCCTGCTTTGTTTGTCTGTGTTTAAAATTGTGAATTCTGAAAAAGAAAATGTAGATGTGTTTCCCATCTGCATGAGGTGTATTCTAGCCAACGTTAGAAAGTCAGTAATAATAGTGTCGTCACCTGGATTCTGTGAAAGTGTTAATTCAAAATGGGGTTCTGCCCTATTTAGGAATAATTAGTAATTGTGAAGCCTTGTAGATGGGGCCCTATTACTGGGTATTACTTATTACTGAGTATAGAGTGCAATGGTGCATACTGAATGACACTCTTTTCTTTAGAGAAAGAAGTCTTCCTGGTTAGAACTCTGTTACCCTGCAACTTTCCTGTCTTGAATTGTCCATATGTACATACGCGATTTTCCTTCTTTTTTTTTTTCCCTAAAAGGTTGGCAGTGAAGTAGAAGCCCTGAATTTGCAAGTTTGTGCTCTGTTTAAAGAGCTTCAGGAAGCCCATGAGAAGTTAAAAGAAGCAGAACTGATTCAGAAGAAGCTTCAAGAAAAGTAAGGTTCACAAGAATAAAAGTTCTGCCATGGCACCCAGTATATATTTGTATAACAGCTCCCACCTTGGGAAACTTAAATATCTGTTTCATAGAAATGCTGCTTCTTTGTTCCTTCTGATGAAAGTCCAGAAAGTCCAGAAATACAGTAATTATCAGATGATCTGAGCTGCCAACCTGGTTCTACAAATAGATCCCCGGTGCCTTGGAATTTTAAGATTAGGGTTTTAACCCTTCCTGATGTAAAGGCAAATCTTTCCTGTTTTCTGCTTCACATAATCAACCCCTCTTCTTGTCTTAGGTGAAGAAGCTAAGGGGTCAACCTTTTTCCTTGTTCTGTCAGGTGCCAGGTACTGGAAAGAAAGAGCTTGGCTGCTGCATCAGAATTGGAGGAGAAACAGCAACTAACATACACTGTCAAGAAGCTGGAACTTCAGGTGGAGAGCATGCAGGCAGAGGTCAAGCTGGAACAAGCCAAGACACATGAAGAAAAGTAAGTATGACTTGGTTTTATGTTCCAGGGAGGTATTGTCTGTGGGGAAGGGAAGTCCACAGAAACCTGGCCAAAGAAGAAGTTAATCTGAAATAGGAGTTTTGTGGTTTGCACCCTTTGAAAACATGTTATATTTGTAGAGTCTGAACTAGAAACCTGCATTCATCTCAGTGTCTGTGTCACGTTGAGTCTGGAGTCTCCACATTAGGCCCAAACTGTATCCTTTCGTTTAGGAGACACCTCACATAAGAAAATTTGAGCTGTAAGCTCTGACTTGGATCTTCCTTTTGTCACAAAGTCAAAGATGAAATAGGGTTAGGTGTAATGTAGAAGCAAAGGAAACGGAGAAGTGGTAACAGCTGTCCCACTGACTAGCAGGGGTAAATGCATCCATATCTTGGAGGGTAGGCACAAGTCAGATGGTACCTACAATACATTTGCAACTAGGAGAGATCAGCATGCAGTGAAGCTGAAGTAAAGAGAGTGTTTGCTGTTTGTTCTCGCTCCCTGCTGCCTTTCTTGTGCAGCCCATGTAAGGAGTGTGAAAGTGTCAGTCCAGACTGTACAGAGAGGCTGAACTGCCAGAAGGACCTGTCTTCAGCTGCTGGAGAAGCAGCTCGTTACCTTGAAGTCTGTGTTTGATTCTTCTCCCCACGAATTCTCGTTTCACTTGAAGTCTCAAGACTCGGATGTCTCCCTAAGAGAAGTGTTAAATTTTGAACAAAATTTGTGATCTTGATATAAAAATACTGGGTGATGGATTCTTCAGTCTGAAATGCAGACAATCAGTAAGGATATTTGTTTGGACTTGGTCCATGGATAGAGCAGCACACAACTCACAGGGAGATGTTGAGAGATGGAGCATGGTTGACTTCTCATCAGAAATGCAGATTCATTTGCAAGGAGATGGTAGTGGCTTTTTTCTAAATTCTAACAGTTTATTTAGATGTCAAAGAATTTCTAAGTGTTTCAAACTTTCACCTCTTTTCTTGTTATAAACAGGGCAAGATGTAGTAGCTTGCAGGAGGCGTATAGCAAACTCCTTTCTGAACTCACTGAGGCAATGAAAACAATCGATGAAATGAAACTCAAAGAGGTAAACTCTAAATAAGAAGAATACATTTAATTAGTAGGGAGTGGGAAGGGATGGGAGAAATTCAGGCAGGAAACAATTGTCATCCCTTCCACATAATATAGCATGCAACAGAGCAGCATTGTCTGATAAACATAGATACTGTTCTGCCAGTTATAGAAAACTTCATCCACACATCAGTGCTTCTGTGGCGTTTCTAGGTAAGGTCTAACCTGCGGTGCAGTGTGGAGTCCAGCCCTTAGAGATCAGTGATAACACAAAGGCATATTGGTGTTCCTGCAGCACAATGTGTACGTACAGGAAGGCAAACCTCTCGACATTTTTGTAATCTTGAATAGAATGCCGGCTACAGTGAGGTCCTGCTTATAACTGAGGCTCCACAGAAGACCGAGATTCTACTGTATAATTTTGGAAAGTGGGAGAGCATCCTTTGTAGAGTCCACTGGGCAGTTTTCACAACTTGATACAGTGTAGTTGGAAAGCTTAAAACTAATATATAAATGAAAGTATCAATCGCCACTGCTGACTTAGTCCGAGTTCCTTTGATGACCAAAATTGGAAGTTTTTCCAAAGGCAGGGGGAGTAAGAAGTAAATTTTCACTTCAGGCAGGGTCATATTCCAAGTCCATCTCATAATCTTAGTTCTTGCTTGCAGCTGGACAGAGTGGATAAAGTTGTGGTGGAACAACTGAATGCAAAGGTGGAGTTGGCAGAACAAGCCCTTGCTGCAAAGCAGCTCCAGATAGATGAAATGAAGCAGATCGTTGCTAAGCAGGAGGAGGATCTTGAAACCATGGCTGTGCTCCGTGCTCAGGTATCGGGTCTTCTTCAGAAATTGGTTAGTTCCCCCACCCAATATTCAGAAGCCAGAAGGAGGTATTCAATAGCTCACTCTGGAATACTGAATACGTTTCCTCAATCCCAAAGCGTAACTCCCTTACTCAGCCTGCCTTGCAGATCCCTGCAGAGCCGTTATCACCATATCCTACAGTTCTGTAGGAGGAACTGTGTGTGCTGGAGTCTGGCACAACAAACAAAAGCTGGGAATAGATGTGTTTGTGTATTTAAAACCACTGTCTGAAGAATCACTGCATATGTTTTAGGCATGATTATACTCAAACCAGTGTGTGTAAACAGTGACTAAAAAGGATCTGCCTCCCATTTAAGGCACAGAACTGGCATCTTGGCCTGGTCCCACTGTGAGATTTGTGTGTCGCAGGTCAAATCACTTGCCCATGCCTCACTTCTGCCTCTGTACAGCAGAGGGCAATAGCACTGTCCTTTATAAGATACCTGAAGTATCTTATATAGAATCCAGAAACTACTGAGTCTTCTTCACTTTGTAAGTAGTGCAGGTCTTCACTTTGCCGTGTATAGGTGCTGTAGGAGTGCTTTGAGTAGCTGCTGAGTATGGTACAGATTTGCTGTTTTGATAATATGACTGTGGTTCAGTCCAAGTTACAAATTCTCAGCATGATTTCATTTCTCTCATCAGATGGAGGTCTATTGTTCTGACTTCCATGCTGAGAGGGCAGCAAGAGAGAAGATCCATGAGGAGAAGGAGCAGTTGGCTGTCCAGCTGGCATATCTGCTAAAAGAGCAGCAAAACCTTGAAGATCTTGGCCGGTGAGAACTGACTTTGGTTGAGCTGCCTTTGAACTGTGTTGTTACCCTGTGTGCTGGAGCTGACCATTGTCATGCCAGCATCTCAGTAGAAAAGCAAACAACTCTGCTGACATTTATTTCTTAGTTAATTTTAATTTTCAAACAATTAAAAAATAGTTGACTGACTTCTCATTTTAATTTTGTGATAGAATCTGTAAGGCATGTTAGTTCTTACTTGGCTGCCTTAACAAGATTTCACTTTAGATGATTCATACCTGATAAATTTTCCCTGCTGATTCATTTGAGTTTCTTTGAATTCTGGCCTCAAATTGGGTGGTGAATCTGCAGCTAAGCTTGCTGTGTGTGTGCCAGGGATATCTGCTGCTTCCCCAGCTGGCAGTGGTAAGCGACTACCCATAGTTTCAAGTACTGTGACACCTTGGAATTGCACCATTTTAACAGTCTTAGCTGTAAAATAGGAAAAAGAAATATTAACCATGCATCCTCCACTCAACTTGTTGAAGCCATGAGTACAAGAGTACCCAGAATTCAAAGAATCAAGTTAAGTGTCACATTACCTGTGCCCTGAAGCCTTTTTCTAGAATAACTTGCTTTTTCTGTTTTTAATCAAATTTACAGTTTGCCCTGAATAGCTGAGAGTCCTTGGAGTTCTCCAGAGGAGTGTGCCCCAGGTCCCTAGATGTGAAGCTGCTGAAACGCTGCTGGTGTCAGTTGTAGGACCCTGGCATGGTCTCACAAAGCAGCAGCTTGTCTAGGTCCTGTTTCTGAGCAGCAGTTGTGAACTAAATCGATGACCAGTTGACATGATTTACTTACAGATCCTTTGATTTATTTTGAAACCTTGTACATTCTCTGTCGACAAAGGGAAGATACCTTTTGCTTAACCTTTTTTTTTTTTTTTTTGTAGTCCTTGACCTTTTTTTATTTTTTGAATTCTCAGAAGCTCTTTGGCAGAGATGCAGAATCGCCACGGAGCCAGGGCACCAGATCGGGAGCACTTGCCTCGCCTTGTCCAAAGAGGTACTGTACGCTCATGGAGTTTAAAACAGCTTTGCTTGGCTACAGGCAGCTCCCCAGCTCCCCTGTGGCTACTCAGAGCGTGATTCTCTGACCATTAGGACCAAGCCACCAATCCTCTTTCAACTGTTTCACAAAAAGAGTGGAAAAAATCAATTAAAATAACAGGTAATCAGTTATCTTCTCTGCTTGCAGGAACTGGTAGTCAAGACTGGCCGGGGCAGCAGAATATCTCAATATATTCATGTCCCAAGTGTGAAGAAATTCTACCTGATTTGGACACGCTGCAGATTCACGTTATGGACTGCATTAATTGAGTGATGCCTTCCAATTCTTCATCTTCTGGAATTTCAGGTTTTGGTATTTTTCCTTCTCCCTGCTCGAATAATGAATAATGCTCAATTCCTACATCCAGTGAAGAAGGTTTTCAAGGTTTTTCTCATTAATTCAATGGGAAAAGAGTAAAACTCCTACCCTTCTCTGTACTCACAAATCTTGTTTTAATCTGCTTTAGGAAAGTAATTTTTATAGGTTAACATGGATGCGTTAAAGAATTCCCAGGGTGTCTGCTGCTATGAAATGTTTAAGGAACATTCCCCTGATGTGCTCTGTGTTTATGGCCAGCCTGTGGAATGGGGCTGCATCACTGAAGTCAGAAGGGAGATGGGATATATGCTGATCATTTAAAGTACTGTGAGCCTGTAAATACTTCATCTCTCCCTGTACCATATATCAGAAAACTAATGCATTAAAAAAGCTGTTTGAGAAGCTTTCAGCAAAGTGGAGTAGTGCTGTATTCATCAAGCGTTTGAAATGAACCTTGCTCTTTCTCCAGATGGCAGTTTTATTGCTGCCCTTGTGACCATACTAATCTGATGTTAAATTTTTGATGGCTTATGTAACTTCTTGCTTTAGCCAGATGTGGGTAAGGTTTAAAATAGATCATTGAGGTCTGATATACGTAACTCCTGGTGTACCCGACTCACTTTATAGAACTGTTGATTTTTAAGGTGTTGTTTTCTCTTTATTATAATAAATTCATTTGAACCTGTACAGTATTGTGTTAGAAAGTGCTGAGATGGATGTAACCTAATTTAAAGAGAAGAGTATAATGGATTTTCACATCTCAAAATAAATCTATTGTAAGTATAAAATTGTCTGCGCCTGTGACTACTTCGGAGGCTGAAATGGGATTGCAAATACCTATGGCTGAAAATCTCATGCAGAAGGAACTGGAGTGTATTAGTTCTGTTCTTGCCCTCCCTGGCTGTTTCTATATCAAAAAAAACCCCAGTTCTTAACTTGCCATTGCATAAGGGAGGAAAATACGCAGCTCTTAACAAAATATGAACCAGCACGAACGGCAGGAAACAACTCGAGCAAATTGCTGGGATTCATGCAAATGGGGAGTTGAACATCTTTTGCAAACAGCCAACACTTGCGCTGTTGGAAACTGGCAGGGAAGGGAAGTAAGAGATGCACGAAAACCTCTGAGCCGCCAAAATGGGGTCTTATGGCATCGTCTTCCTGCTGAAGAAATTAAAGTGTTTGGTCACTTTGGCACTGCCCAGTTTGGGAGGAAGCTTCCAGGTGGTTTTGGACCAGTCTGGCAAACTTGCTGTAGGGAAAGATTTTTATTTTTTTTTATTTCCACTGTTCAAGCCGGAATCTCTGGAGGGAAATATGCTAGGACTCATTGCAACCCGGTAATTAAATCTGTGCCATCTTGTTCTCTGGTAGGTCTGTTGGCTCACAGAGAGGCACCAGTAAGGTCCATTTGTGCCCAGTCCACTCCATACTGTTTGCCAGAAGTCTGAGCTGGCTGTTTAGACTGATAGAGAAGGAGCAGGGTGGAATGATCACACAACCTCAATATGGAAGTTCAACGTTTTAATTTTAATACCGCTTCATTAGTTGTTGGCTCACTCCTCTGCTTCAAAGTTCCCCTTATAATAGGCCTGAACGTTTCCTGATTTCTCATTAGAGTGCAATGGTCTCAGGAGTGCTGGGCTGACAGGGTTAGGAAACCTGAATCCTTCAGTGTGATCTGTAGAAGTACTTGGATCTCTGGGACGTAAACTGCAAGAGAAACTGCCTTTATAATTAAAGGACCTCCACTGGAGTAGGTTTTTGTGAAGGGCAAGACTATAAGAAAATGCAATTGTAATTAGATTTTGCTTGTACAGTTGTTGTAATGGCTTTAATAAAAAACAGGGTGCTCTGATCCCAAAACCTTACTCTTACCGTGGGATGTGCTTATCTGAGGGAATCGCCCCTTAAAAAGCTGTTCAGAAAAAAGGTCCTAAAATCTGTCATTTCTCAGTTTCCGGCAAACACCAGAAATGGAGAAAGCAGTTGTCACTGTTGAGCTACAACAGGTCAGTCCCTTCCCCACAAGCGCTATGCCAGGGAGGCCAGGCCCAGTGTTCAACCATAACAGGGTACATGGGGAGCTCCACTGGGCCTCCAGCTTCATTCTCAAGAATTCCATTCTCAAGGAAAAAAAGTCAAGCTGTGGTACAACGTCCAAGCGTTACTGCTGTCCATCGGTGATGGCTGATGGAGAGCTGTAGCTTTTCAGGTAAAGGGGCAGGAATGCTTTCCTTCCAAATGAAGGTAAAGATCAGGTCACATATGGCTGACCAACACACCTCTGAAGTTCTGAGCATTCAAAGCATGGTACAACCTGTGAGAAAGATGCTTGTGCAGTGGAATTTATAGATATAGCTTATGTCATCTTGTGATGTTGGGCTCAGGAGTATGGAACAGCTCTGCAGGAGAAAGTCTTAGGCCTGCTGGATACCACAGGTGAATGAGCAGGTACATTGTACTTGCACAGGACAATTTCTCCTGTCAACCCAGTTCCATCAACAAGTCCTCTCCAAAGAGAGAGTCCTGTGGCTGAAAATCCAAATCCCAGAGGAGAAAACACATTGAACAGATCAGTAGTGAAATCTGAAATACAAAGTTTGGTGACTCGATATTTTGCTTCCAACTTGAAACAGAAACAATTCTAGAGCTGCTTAATTCAAACCAAAGGCCTCAATAGTGTAAATTTACGTTTCACTCTCAGCAGATGAACAGTCTTAAAATATACACAAGGAAAATACCTGCAGGTGTTTCTTGGGCCACAGAAAATCTTCCTTCAGCATATTTTTTCATGTCGTGCTGTCAGTGAATTCTCAGCTACTGACACCAGGAGAAACAATCTCTTTCTCGCTCTTGTGATTAACGTGAAGAGTTGCTTTTATTTTGCTGGTTGTCATTGCTGTTCTAATTATCTCCTGTAGACTCTGGATTCTTGTTTTCTGTTAGCTATAGCTCACGTTCTCGCACAGCTTCATCCATAATTTCAGGTAATAGAAGAACTGACTGAAATCTGTTGTGAAGAGGTATTCATCAGCTTGGTTGCAACCTTCTTCATCAATTACAAGGACTCACAGCCAATGCAATCTCTTACTGCCTTTTTAATTGGTTCCTTGCAACAGTAGGATTTATGGGCTTTTTCCCCAAAATCCAATTTTATTACGGGAGCTTTGTGATAGTTATGGATTCTGCAATGACCAAAATCTGATGGAAACGCTACTAGGCCAAAATCAAACTAATAGAATGATAATGGAGCTGATTTCATCTGAGGAGCATTAACCTTAATGAAAACACAGAAAATCAATGTGAAAGGCCAAAGGAGGAATTACTTATGCATCCATCAAGTCAAAATGAATCATTTTAAGAGGCTGCAGAAAGAGAAGGGATCTTAGCACAGGAATACTAACAGGAAGACATGGGCAACAGGAATACTAACAGGAAGAAGGAGGCCTTCATGGCAAGATAAGATAGTAGGTCTAATAGTGCGAATCATGAGGGACAAAGAACTGCAAAGAATAAAACCACAACTCTGAAACCTGCTCATGCAACAGGGAGGATTATTTTTCTGCTGTTGTCATCATTAACAGGGTTAATGATGACATTAACTGTCATCATTAACTGGCAGATACGTTATCATGACAGGTAGCCAAGGCCACCAGACACTCATTAGCACAGGGATAAGAGTACATCCCGTTTGTTTTCCCTTAGATGAAAGATCAGATAAACCCTATTTGTGTTTTAGAGTGACTAGATGCTACATGTCGTGAATCGTGAATTACTACTTGTCCACATATCTCTGTTTTTAACCAAGGACATTCTAGGTATAGCAGCATGTCCCGGAATCTGTACCCTAACATGATGTGGAACAGGGGAGAGAAGTGTTTTGTTCCACTTCAGATTTAAAATCCAGACTGGGAAGGGGCCAGAGCCATGCTGGGGGGTGGCTTGAGATTCGTTAGCAGGATTTGTATCTCTGGATTTGCAGACCTTAAGTCACGGGAGCATGGAATCCATCATTGCTCCAGTTAGATGGAGAGTAGGGGGACATCGTGATGCTCTGTGATTAGCCAGGGTCAGACTGGCAATTAGCAGCCAAAGGGAGGGAAAATATGAAAACCACAGCATCCCCATGCCTGCCCCTGGATTTGCACCCATGCCAAGATGGGACACGAGGTGTTTCCCCTTTTCCATCGTGGGTAAGCAGCAAGTCGTAGGAGACCACTCCAGCCCACAGCGCCCACACACTCCTCCCCAGATCCTGTCATTATTTGTCGCTCCTCCCCCTGCCTCACTTTTGCACAAGCATCACGCAGGTGGATGCATCCATGAGGGAGCCCAGCATGTCTGTGCTGATCGTGTGGTTTAGGGGAGGAAACCCCAAAAGAAGGGAGTCTAGCATGGCATGTGCCAGACACCTTGGTTGGCACCTATTCACCAAAGCATTTCAACTCTCAGCAGAGATTTTCTCTCTTCAAGTTTTTTCCTGCCATCTGCTGGAACTTCTTCTTGATTCCTTCAGCTACCATAGGATTTCTGCCTTTAATTTCTCTTTTCTAACCAGGTACTGGTATTGCTGGCCTTTAAATACTAGAGACTTCCTCTCTTTCATTGTACATGGTCTTGCAAGGTGGATTTAGTGCAAGGCTGTGGGATCAAAGCCCAGTTTTGGGGTGATTTCAGCATATAATTGATGCAAGGAGAAAGCAGCCAGAGCAATGAGCTGATACATAATCAGAAACATTATTTTTCCCAGAATCATAGTTGCTTGCACTGAATAAACACAGAACCAGACTACAAAATCCTGTGAGCAACACAGGACAATACCTGGGTTTGAATTTGCTGGCTTAAGAGGAGTGCCAGGATTATTTAGGTTATTCAGATGACAATGGTACTTGCTGTAACCACCCTCAGAAGCCACTATGACCAGACACAGGCAGTTCTTCACAGCTAAAGCAGGCTCACAACAGCACTACGAGTACACAGGCCTCACCCCATGGTGCCACCCCAGAGGGCAGGCCGTGACACCTCATACAGCTCCACCGAGGCGTCTAACGACATAATGTCGTCACCCTCACACCCCTAACCTCACTCAGCACGGCAGCTCATCCCTACGCCACCATCGCCCCCTCCCTTGGCCCAAATCCCAGCGGGAATCTCCATCCTCCCCACCGCCCGCCCGCAACCAAGATGGCGCCGAGCGGCCTCACCCCACCCCTAAACTGCCAGGACTAACGATGGCGCGGGCGCGTACAGCCCCCCCGAGCTGCGCTTGCGCATGCGCGGGAGGGGGCGGAGTCCAGTTGGAGTTTTGGCGGGTGCTGGAGATCGCGCGGCTGGTGGTGAGCGGGGCGTTGTGAGGGGAAAGGCTGGGGGGGGGGATTGGGGTGTGGGGAGGCCGGGAACCTCGAGAGCGATTCCAGAGGAACGGAGTCTGGGGGTGAGGGATCAGGGATCCTCGGGGAAGCCTTGTAGGGGGTCGGGGTTCCACTGAGTGGGGAAGTCGGCCGTGAGGTGGGAGGCAGCCGTGAGGGGAATGTGCGCTCCTGGCCCAGAAAGCCAACTGGCCCAGAAAGCCATCCTTGTCTGGCTCTGGTGCCCTCGGCACAAGAAGGACCTGTTGGAAAAGGTTCAGAGGAGGCCACAAAACTGATCAGAGGCTGGAGCACCTCCTGTATGAGGACAGGCTGAGGGAGCTGGGGTTGTTTAGCCTGGAAAAGAGAAGGCTCTGGGGAGANCACCCCAGAGGGCAGGCCGTGACACCTCATACAGCTCCACCGAGGCGTCTAACGACATAATGTCGTCACCCTCACACCCCTAACCTCACTCAGCACGGCAGCTCATCCCTACGCCACCATCGCCCCCTCCCTTGGCCCAAATCCCAGCGGGAATCTCCATCCTCCCCACCGCCCGCCCTCAACCAAGATGGCGCCGAGCGGCCTCACCCCACCCCTAAACTGCCAGGACTAACGATGGCGCGGGCGCGTACAGCCCCCCCGAGCTGCGCTTGCGCATGCGCGGGAGGGGGCGGAGTCCAGTTGGAGTTTTGGCGGGTGCTGGAGATCGCGCGGCTGGTGGTGAGCGGGGCGTTGTGAGGGGAAAGGCTGGGGGGGGGGATTGGGGTGTGGGGAGGCCGGGAACCTCGAGAGCGATTCCAGAGGAACGGAGTCTGGGGGTGAGGGATCAGGGATCCTCGGGGAAGCCTTGTAGGGGGTCGGGGTTCCACTGAGTGGGGAAGTCGGCCGTGAGGTGGGAGGCAGCCGTGAGGGGAATGTGCGCTCCTGGCCCAGAAAGCCAACTGGCCCAGAAAGCCATCCTTGTCTGGCTCTGGTGCCCTCGGCACAAGAAGGACCTGTTGGAAAAGGTTCAGAGGAGGCCACAAAACTGATCAGAGGCTGGAGCACCTCCTGTATGAGGACAGGCTGAGGGAGCTGGGGTTGTTTAGCCTGGAAAACAGAAGGCTCTGGGGAGATCTTATAGTAGCCTTCCAGTATCTGAAGGGAGCCTACAGGAGAGCTGGAGAGGGACTCTTTGTCAGGGAGTGTAGCAATAGGATCAAGGGTAATGGTTTTAGATTGGAAGAGTACATTAGATATGAAGAAGAAATTATTTCCTGTGAGGGTGGTGAGACACTGGCACAGGTTGCCCAGAGAAGCTGTGGCTGCCCCATCCCTGGAGGTGTTCAAGGCCAGGCTGGATGGGGCTTGGAGCAACCTGGTCTGGTGGGAGGTGTCCCTGCCCATGGTAGTGGGCTTGGAATTTGATGATCTTAAGGTCCCTTCCAACCCAAACTATTCTATGATTCTATGAATGAGGATCCCATGGTGAGAGGGGGGTGGATCCTGAGCAGCACTGGAGGAAAATTGGGGATCCACTGAGGGATTGCTGCTGTGGTCCCTGAGGAGAGGTGGCAGGTGTGGCACGGCTGAGCTCTGATTTGGGAGCCCAGAGCTGTGGCTGTCAGGAGGCAGGCAGGGGGAGATCCTGGGGTGAGCTCCCACAGGATCCGCTTTGCAGCAGGGTTGATCCCAGGGCCAGAGTCATCAGGAAGACAGTGGGAGGTGTGGGGAGGTCACTAGCCATGCCTGCTCATGTGTGCTCTTGAGTTTTGTATTGTTCTTTGCTGAAAATAAGTTTTCTCAGGCAAGAGAAAAGAGAGTGGTTTTAGAAGTGGAGTTTATGGGTGAAAAAAAAGTCCTTGAAGTAGGAAATCTATGTAAGCACAGAGTCAGTTTGGGTTTGTGAATAATCCATCCCCAGTGAATTTCTTTTCTGTTATCCAGTCTTCCCTTGGCCATTCATGTCTGCCTGTGCTGATTATTTTTCATGGACATGTACCCATGAAACAGGGGAGGTGTGATAAATGTAGAATGTGTGTTTTTAAGAATAAGAAATGTGTCGTGAAGAAAGAGCGAAACCCTGCTACTGTCTTCAGTTTTCAAATGATGACTGAATCAATTTGGAGAGATTTGCTTTAGCTAAATGCTAATTATGATTATAACACAGGACTGATGAGGTGGAAATGGTTATTACTAGGAGAACATGGTAGGCATTTCTTAAAATCTCTGTCTGCTATGGGCTTTTTTTCTAAAGTAATGCCCTTACACTGCAGTGAGTTCAGCGTAGGTTAGATTTTAAATGTAGAAAATGTACATGAGGGTTTTACATTTAGTGGAGTCCTCATCTGCAGCAGTAAACAAAACCAAGTTGGTGGTTTGCAATTCATCAAACAAGGAGCCTGAATACAGTATGTATTTCTAGTTGAGTTGCAGCCACTAACAGTTTCACTGTTCTCCCCATAACAGAAAATATTTTTCCTTGAGGGGCTCTCGAAGAAATCCTGGTGAAATCATGGACGGTAAGAAGGAAAGTACTCTTATCTTCAGTAGGAGAATTGTCTTCTGACTGATGCATTAGTTAATAAGTTCAAGTGTTCAGAAAACCTGGTAAATGCTTTAGCAAAGGCAATTATATTGCACTGGCTTCACTTGTTGGAGGCCTTTGAGGTTGTCTCTTGCCTTTGTTGTTGTCACCTTTCTGTGAGGCTGCTCTGTCCCTTCCCTGGTTTTGTTTTCTTCCGCAACAAAGGTTAAATAAATTTCTTGGTTTGTTCTGAATTTCAGTTCTGCTCTGCCTGTCCCATTTCTCTCTCAACTTGATTTTCTTTTATCCATTAATTGTACCTTTGGTTTTTCTTTGCTTTCTATTCTCTTGCTTGAGCAAAGCATATCTGAGTATATGCTTTCTTGCCTGCCTTGCATCTTCTTCTTCAGCTTCTATTGGCAAAAGCCATGAGGGTGTCTCTGTAGAGCTCCTGGCTACACCTTTACAAGTCCCCAGGCTTGTTTTTTTTTGTAACAGCAGCTATTGTACAAGCAGCTGCACAGGAGGAAAAGCCAGTGGTAAGCAGCCTGCAAATTTTCTGCTGACCTGCCAGTCTGGATCGTAAACTGAGAGTGTCTGCAACCATGCTTCTGTCCAACTGGATGGCAGGAAGCTGCTTTTTCTTCCTTTAGCCAAAGTTGAAGTTGTTTTTTAAGAACACCACTTCTGTTCTGATTTACTTTTGTTTGTTGTTAGCTTGTGATTAGAGTAGCATGGATATTTTATTCCGCAGCAGCTTTCCTCTAAATGGAAAGAAATAATGCTGAGTTTAATTTTTGCTTTAGCTGATGATGACTTGGATCTGTTGGCCTCCCTCCTGGAAGAAAGCGAAGCAACTGAGGAGGGGAATTCTCCTGAGGAGGAAGATGCCCCAGAGGATGAGGGGGGAGAACCAGATGAATACGACGAGCTCTTTGATGCAGAAGATGATGCATCCTACACTGAGGAGGCTGATGCTGAGGACAGCATGATTGATGAACAGAAGGAAAACCTGGCTACGCTGTTTGGAGATGTGGATGACCTGCTGGAAGAGGAGGCAGCAGAAGAAACCATCCCCACTTCAGCTCCAAGTCAGGCAAAAGAGAAGACCAACCAAGAACTGCAAGGTAACAGCATCTTTTATCTTTTTTATTTGATATATCTTGTGTCTAGAGAGCTAATGGGCAACAGGTAGGGTCTGCTGCTTCTCAGTTTAGGGTGGGGAATACAGAAAGTGCTTGCGAAAGTTTGTAAGTCCAGTTTTCAGTGCTGAAACATCAAACTCAGCAAAACTGTTTCTGCGCCCCGCCCCCTGTCGTTCTCCCCCCTTCCTTAAGTCTAATTCAAAGCTGCCCTCTTTCAGTTTAAAGCCACTACTCCTTGTTCTGTCACTGCATGCCCTTGTGAAAAATTCCTCCCCATCTTTCCTGTAGGTCTCCTTTAGGTGCTGGAAGGCTGCTATAAGGTTTCCCCGGAGCCTTCTCTTCTCCAGGCTGAACAACCCCAACTCTCTCAGCCTGTCGTCACAGCAGAGGTGCTCCAGCCCTCTGGTCATCTTTGTGGCCCTCCTTTGGACCCGTTCCAACAGGTCCATGTCCTTAATTTGGGGATGCTAGAGCTGGATGTGGTACTGCATGTGGAGTCTCACCAGAGCACAGCAGAAGGACAGAATCCCCTCCCTTGCCCTGCTGGCCATGCTGCTTTTGAGGCAGCCCAGGATGCAACAGGCTTTCTGGGCTGCCAGCACACATTGCTGGCTTGTGTCCAGTTTCTCATCCATCAGTGCCTCCAAGTTCTTCTCAGCAGGACTACTCTCAATCCCTTCATCCCCCAGCTGATATTGATACTGGGAGTTGCCCTGACTTGGGTGCAGGACCTTGTACTTGGCCTTGTTGAACTTCAGTCGGAAAGGTCTGTGCACCATGGCAAGGAGCATACCATGGTCAAGGGAAATATTTATATGAGAAAAATCAGCTCCAGGTTGTATGAAAAAGTGTCTCTTCACTGAGCTATAGAGAGTCAAGGAAATCTGTATTGTGTCTGGGTCTTTGTTTCCTAAATTCCTGTGATGTAGTAAAACTGCCAGACTTTCAGGAATCTCATAAATCCCTGTTTGCAATCACCTCCTGCTGTTCTCATTATTATCCTTTTTTTACTCCCCTCTGTCCTAGCTGAGCTGAGAAAATTGCAAGAACAGATGAAGACGTTGCAGGAACAGTTGCAGAAGACTGCTATTGGGCAGCAATCCGATCCAGGCCCTGAGAAGAAAACCCCTGGTAATGAGACTAATTAAATGAACGTATAATTTTTTTGCCTACCAACGTGCAAATTATAGGCAAGACTCCAGATAATCCTAAAGTGGGCAAGGAGCAATGGTGGTCTGGTGTATAGGCACACAAGTTGTTTTCCTGCAGGTACAGACTAACTCAGTGAGCCTGTTTTGGTACCTCCATCATGGGTTGATTCTACAAGGGGCAGCTTTCATGACTGAACTGCTCCAGGGTCTTCTGCTGGAAGTGTCCTTTCTTACTGGCAGATGTTGCTACACTCAGAAAATACAGCTATGTTTATTGCTGTAGCACAGTGACTGTAGTAATAAAGTTATCCATTAAAATTGAAAAGCAAGTGTGTATTTCTACTTTCCACAGCTTTGTGGCTTCAGTGACATCCAGAACTTTAGGTGCTTATGGGGGAAGAGCCATTGGGGCTTTTCCAGCTGTTGCATTTCAGATGCTGGCAACTTAGCTGAAGGGTTTCTGTGTGGGACCCTGACTTGGGCTTGTTATTCAGATAATTTAGTTTGGAGCAGTTCGTAGTGTTTAACCCTGGATTCGTAAATCTCTTAAATATATATATTTTTTTCTTGGCCAGGTAAATCTCCCTGTCTACTCTTAAAGGAAAGGAAAGTTCAGAAGCTGCAGGAGTCACCATGTTTCTCAGCCCAGCTGGGCAATCCGTTACCGCCAACCAAACGAGGAGTCCAGAAATCAAAAGCATCCTCAGCAGGTACCATTCTCAGTCTGCTTTTCACTCAAACAACCCCGGGCATTTGTCAAAAATCTGTCTAATTCACAGCAGTGGTGTAGACACATCCAGGATCGTTTTACACTAGTCTGTGCCCCAGTAGCAGTCTGGTCAAAGCAAAACAGAGCTCACTACAGAGTTAATTATTGTGTTCTTTGCAATGGGTACTATCCTCTGTATTGCATCTATGTATCCTACAGTTTAGCTTGCCTGGAAAAATGAGAGCTGCTCTGGGAAGCTCCTCACTGAGCAGAACTTATTGCTTGAGTTACATGTGACTGATCTGGAGCTGTCACTTATCTCCCAGCTGACTGGGAGACCAGTTTGGTACAAATAAGACAGTTTTACACCTTTTTCTGAAGTGTTTTATATTAGACTCCTGTCTCTGGTCAGGTATAAGTTACTGCTATTTTTATTGAGAAGTTTTCTTCCATTATCAAGGCTCTATTTCTTGGTTTGTGGGTTTTTTTCCTGCTAAAGAGAGCAAGACTCCTCCTCCACGACAAGTCCTCAGTCTGGCATTCCAGCCTCTCAAGTCTGCTGCAGGGAACACACCCAGTAAGGTGACCAGAGAGAAGACTCCTCACGTGCCCACGTGCTCCAGTGCAACAACTCAGCCAGTGTCTGTAGAAAACTTCTCAGGACTGAGATTAAGGTTAGCAGCTCAGCACTGAGCTCTGTCTGGGGATATCACTCTCCAGTAATGGGAGAGAAATACAATTGGTCCAGTGTCCTGTGATGGTAGTCCCACAAGTGGTGAGCTGAGAACTGGGTTTGTGATTTGTTGTATGTACATCGTTTAGCCATGTCTGATCAATCAGTTGTCATTAGGGGATGTAATAGAAAACCCCAGCACTGGGAAAAAAAAAAAAAAAGCTTTAATTTACTGCTTTCTTTGGGATGTCTCAGTGGTGGAGGAGGGAAGCAATGGGCTGTGCAAAGCCCAGATGTGTTCCAGCTGGGCAGATTTTGCCCCAGAATTAGAAACCTCAGGAGCCACTCGGGATCCCCATACTGGATGTGGCCACAAGAGGTCTCTGGATACTCGTGGTGTCTTTTCTCACTAGAAACCATGCTGGATTTCCAAATCGTGCTCAGTCATTCATATACAATCACTCCTGAAATGAACAGAGTTAATGCAGGCTCGGGGTTAAGTTGCAATACAGCTTTTTGGACAAAGACCAGCGTGACCAGTAGCTTTCTGATATTTGAACAGGGCACTGAACTGAGGGGTTTTCTTTCAAATGGCCTCAGGGTGAAATAAGGCACAGAGGTATTTTGCTGGGAGAAGCAGCCTCCCAAGGAGAATGCTGGATGGTTTTGATTGTCCATTTATGCCAAGGGATGTGTTCTCTTTAACATGCTTTCACTTGATCTAGAAAACCCCGGGTTTCATCATCTGAAATGGACAGGAAAATGGCTAACCGGAAGCTCATCCGACTGTCCCAGCTGAAGAGCAAACTTGCTACAGAAAATTTGGAGGAAATAGACTGGGTAACGTTTGGAGTCATAGTGAAGAAGGTCACTCCTCAGAGCTCAAATAACGTGAGTAACTTCGTTACATCCCTTGCTTTTAGTCCAAGTGAAATGCTGGTCTTCTTTCCCAAGAAACTGGTTAGATCTTCAACTTAATCAGTCAACCCCATGTAGTTAATGAAAAGCTACTATGTTAAAGATCTTGGCTTGTCTGGTTTCATGCAGAAATGCTAGTTTAGTCCTCAGGATCAAGTCCATCATTTGTCTGGTGCCAAGTGTCCCAGACACTCGTGTAAGAAAAGTAGTTGTGCCCTAAATCTGTTCATCCACTGTTACCTGTTAAATGCCAGTGCAGGAAAAAAAAGAACTGTGACTCTCAGTCTTTCTAGTCAGTCCTCTTGTTTTAAATGTGCCACCACATTCTGCTTCCGTCACTTCCCTGGAGGTCATTCTGTCCCATGTGGTGTACGTGTCCTATAGAAAGTCATCGATGAAACGGAGATCTGAATATGCTTCGGTTTTATTTGTTTAGTGGGGTAAAAACCTCTTTACTCAGCAAGTAAGAGTGCTGTCCGGCTTTAATATCTGGGAGATTGGTGATAGCAGGTATTGTTGTTCTATTTCAGCCTTTAAGAATCCCAGAAATGGCTGTGTGGCATGGCTGGAGGTATTTTATCTAACCTCTGCTAAGGTCACAAAGTGTGCTTTTCTGAATCAGGAAAACCCAGGGGCAAGGGGACGGGGGGAAATCAGAATAACTCTTTAAAAGCAACAGCAAGAGCGGATGCAGTCAGTGTCCCCATGCTGAGAGCTGGAAGGAAATGTCTGTTCCAGGGCAGAACCTTCAGTATTTGGCGGCTGAACGACTTACGGGATCTCAATCAGTGTGTCTCACTCTTCTTGTTTGGTGATGTCCACAAAGAGCACTGGAAGACAGACCAAGGCACAGTCATCGGGCTCCTCAATGCTAATCCTATGAAACCTAAAGAAGGGTCAGATGAGGTGAGAGGATTTTTCACTTGCCCATCAGCTGTAGAGAAAAAAAATATAACTGAACTTTTTCATACCTACCTGAGATTTAGATTTGTAGCACATGTTAAGGCTGAAACTACAGCAGTCTGCCTGAACAGTTTGAACTGCATTCAGATGGTTTTGTGGTGTGTAGTTGCTCCCAGACTTCTGGAAGACTGAACTTCAAGTAATCCTAGTAGGGATTTAAAACCAGAGTTTATTCAAATGTTTCACCTGCTCTCGGTAGCAGTCAGCTTTTACACAGATGGAGGGTGTGGTTTTTTCATTTCAGTTTATTCAGGTTCCTCAGTGCAAAGCCTGTTTCAGCCAAGAGGTCTCTAAAAGCTGAAAAGGGCAGGGAAGTTAATTTCTTGCTTCCAATTTAAGCATGTGATTGCAAAATGTTTCTTGGTTCCAAAATCATGGCTGAGAAGAAACAATATTTGATTTGTTATAATACATCGTTTGTTTATATAGCAAGTTGATACATAGTACTTCATATATTTAATCAATTACTTATAAATGCAGAACATGATGAATTACTTTTATGTATGTATCAGAATATTTAAGGTGGCTTAATTTTGCTAATTAATTTTTCAAATATCTTTTTAATTGCCTTGGAATGGAAGCTGTTTTTACTGACTTCTGTCAAGGGGAATTTCAATCTAGTAGCTGGTGATGTAGTGTTTTGCATTTTAAATTCTCCAAATGGAGAAATTAAGAATCTCATTAATTGTCTATTAAGCTATATAATTGCTTAAATTACCGTGAATGAGCAGTAGAAAGTCCTATTGGTGAGTCGAAAAGCATACCAGATTTAATGTAAGGGCAGTATTCAACTGTTAAGAATGGCTCTTAGTTAAAATGTACACATTCAGACCTACATTAGAGCTGACTTCTCAACATGTTTCTTATCTACAGACATAGTTCTTCAAATCATTGATTGTGTGAGGTAGGCATTCTCCACAGGAGTCAGTTTTGATTGTACCCTAAACATAGGGAGAGGGACACAGAGCTTTTAGTCCATCTCTTCTTCCCATCCACTGCTGAACGTGGTTGCCATGGTGGCATCAGAGCCAAGCAGTTGTACAGGACCATCATTTATAGCACAGCTAGATCTGCCTTTGCTGGTCCTTGGTTCCTTGAGGTTCTGAACATCAAATGCAACACCTTTCATCTGTTTGTGAGAAAGAAATTAATTTTTTTCTTTTTAACTGAGCCTTTTCTCAATCTAAACAGGACATGTGGCTTTCTTAAACTAGGCCCACGTGTTAAAGTTGCATTGTTAATACCAGAGGTAGCAAACTGGACCAGAGCCAGACCAGTGACATCTAGAGAGAAGCCCATAGAGTCCTTCTGAAGGGGTGTTCTGATTTCTTTCTAGGTGTGTCTGTCTGTTGATCATCCCCAAAAGATCCTCCTCATGGGTGAAGCTCTGGACATGGGCACTTGCAAAGCCCGGAAGAAGAACGGTGATCCTTGTGCACAGATTGTGAACCTGGTCTGTATCTCAGTAGTTAGGACTTCCTTAATCTGTTGGTGAAAATCTGGCTGCTGATTTCATACTGGTGCTCTCACGCTGCCTTGTTTCTGGCTCTGGACTTGTAACTAATTAAATTGAGTGGAGAAACTGAGAAATTAAACCTAGAGGAGCTGCTTCTGTGAGGGCACTGTAGCAGCAGCGTGGTAGTTCTCTAAATGCAAAGCTGGTGCTGCAGTGAAGAAATGGTCTTGACCCACTACTGTCACCATCTCCACACCCTTTCACTTTCCTTTGTGCTGCTACAAGCTTCCGTGCTCTGCACTAGAGAACTCATCCACAGTAAAATAAAGGGAGGTTTTTATTGGGAACGGTTGTGGTTTTCACACATGGTTTTAACCCAATGAGTTCCTGGGTCCAGCGTGCCTGTAAATTGCCAAAATATTTATTTCTGGGGTGGAGGAAGTGCGTGACACATCGGGTGTTTTTCCAGTGATTAGCAAGGGCAATTTTAGTGTTGTTTTTCTTTGCTGCAGTGTGGGCACGTTTGCTGAGTTGTTCAAATGCCGGAGGACTGCAACAGAGATACTACTTTGGTTTAGCCATAGTAGGCTGCATGTAGATGAGAGGAATGAAGTAAATTGTAATGGCTGTTGCACAACACTAGCCTTCTCCCACTTCTTTTCAGAACAACTGTGAATATTGTCAGTATCACATCCAATCCCAGTACAAGAAGCTCAGCTCGAAGCGGGCAGATCTGCAGTCTACCTTCTCTGGTGGTCGCATTCCCAAAAAAGTTGGCCGGAAAAATCCCAGTTTGAAGGAGAGGCTGTGTCAGGATGGGTTTTACTATGGAGGCGTCTCTTCAGCAGCATATGCAGCCTCGGTGTAAGATAAACCACTTATTTCCCTTGGGCTAAATCACAGTTCACTGCTTTTAAACAGCATTTACCTCCCATATACAAGTGAGCCTGAAACTATCTCTAGGGTGTCTATTTAGTTAGAGCTCCCTTTGACTTAACTACATTCATGAAATAGAAATAAATGCCCCGTGTTTGGTGTAATTCTCCTGGTGTCATGGGATAACAGATCTGCTGTTTGATGGAAAAATGTTAACAATCAGTGCTAAGATGTGGTAAGGGGTGTTCTTTACCTCATTAATACTGTGTTGTGAAGTCAGGTGGCGTTTTGTTTCAGTAAGTGAAATGAACTTTCTCATGAGATCTCAAGCATTCAAGTCTCCAAGATGAGTATTTTTCAGTGCCATTCCCTTATTGTGTTTTGTTATGGCTCATTGCATTTAATGCCAGGCTCAGTTGTCAGTGTATTCTGTGTTTCCTCCTCCCTTCCTTTGACTGAAATGATACACTATCACTAAGTGTTAATGAAGAGACAGTAGTACATCCTGTGTTCTATTAAGCAACCAAGGTCAGTAGATCCGTATCCATCTTATAACTAGCATGGAGGGACCAGTTCCTTCACCCAAATCCCACTGAAGACAGCTATGAAATTACTTGAGTATACTGGATCAAGCCCTTTGCTTGCACGTGGCTTACAGTTCCTTACCACTGCCCTCTGACAATTGGTGTGACTCCACAGTAATGAAGCAATTCCAGCCTCCTCTCCATCCCTGGAACTAACTGTGAGCAAGGGTTAGCCATGACCTGTGTTTAGTGTTCTCACAATGCATAGGAAATACATATCTCAACCCAAGGAGAAACAGGACCGTAAATAACGTGCTAGAATTTAGATTTAGATCCACATCCTTCCTGAAAACTGCAGAGAAGCACCAATTTGGATTAAATAAAGGGTGGCTGGAGTTTTGCTGAAGCACTGGGCTACTCTTCAAGCTCCTGTCCTTGCTCTAAGCGTGGGAAAACTCTAATGTTCTGGTTTTGTTTCCTCTTTCTAGTGCAGCGGCTGCAGTGCCAAAAAGGAAGATTCAAACCACTCTCTCCAATCTGGTCGTGAGAGGAGCTGATGCAATTGTCCAGGAAACCAGGCAGAAAATTGGTACCTCACTACCCCTGTAGTCTCTTCACCCTCCAGATATTGCCAGCTTGATGTGTAGATGTGTCCCAGGACCCTCCTACTCACTGAATGAATTTGGCAATTGCTTTGCCACAGAGATAGCTGTTTGCAGGCTGCTTTCTCAATTGATCCAAACTCCTCTTCCCTCTTGAGATCACAGCTGCAAGGCAAATGTAACTAAGCAACTGTGGAGCTCCATGCATCTTTTTTTCATCAGTGCCCCTGAATTAAGTCTCCTCTTCTGTCTTCGGGCACTGACAGAAGATCTTTGCCAGATTAATGGGAATTGGAAGATTTGAGAACTTTGAACCAGAGAATTTATTTTATTTGATTAAAATAAATGACTTCTGTCAATCTAGAAAGCTTCCAAGGAATACCAATTATAAATCGAAGTCAGGCCTGCAATGCAGGGGACCTCCTGAGTACCCAGTCTGTTTCTAGTGTTTTTCTTTTGTGATCTGCAAAGTCTGTTCCTTCCACAGCCTTTCTGATGTCACCATTTTTTTTCTGCCATCATTTGTTTCTGTAAAGCACTTAATATTACACCCTCTTTATGGCTGGTGGAGAGCAGGTGACAGATTATTCATACTATGTGCTCTAGATGCCACTTAGGTGTCTTATTCGCATCTTTCATTTCCCTCAGTTGCCTCCATTGCAGACAACATACTGTGTGTCCCGCCTCTAGCTGCTCTTAATTTTCCAAGGATAAGATGTGGTGGCTTCAGGGCTTTCAAGCATTCTAAAAATGGGAATGGTGGGAGCACCAAAGATGGCCAAGGCTGATGGGGAATTGACTGACTGACAAAATTGCTGAAGAGGTAGAAATGTCAAACCTAATGCAATGTAGAAGTTGGCCTTGCTTTGGGGGGTGCTCACTCAGGTGACTCGCAGGGGCTTCTTCCAACCTAGATTACTCTACATCTCTAAAGCCAGGCCTGCTTCCCTTCCTCGCTCCAAATCTGTTGGATTTTTGTCTCTTCCACCCCAGGTGCAGCAAAGAGACCAATGCAATGTTCTGAGGAATTCAAGGAACTGCTGGCACAGCCGACCTTTGGAGCAAGAAACCTCTGCAAACACTGGACCAAAGCAGGTATTTTCCTTTTGCCTGAAGGAAAACCCACTCCTGAAAACACTAAATCTCCTCCTGAGCAAACATTAGTGCCTTTTTATTTTGGGGTTGGTTTTTGGTTTTCTTTTCCCAGATGCTGAAAAGAAGCAAGGGGCCAATTTCCAGTCTATATCTGCTTCAGCGCTGCTCAAGCAACAGAAACAGAAATTGCTGGAGGCCAGAAAAAAGCGATCTGAAGAGATTCAGAGGCGGTAATACATACTGACTTTCACAGGAAGGGTTCCTTTATTGTGCTCCTAAGTAGAACTGTGGAGGTGTTTTGTTGTTTCTAGAAAAACTTTTGTTTAAATAGAAATAGCCCAGTGGAGAATGAAATGCTGCAGCACAGTGCCCAGTAGCTGGAAAACACGATGGGGAGGGGCTGATTAGAGCAGGAAATGGGGCAGGACTCCTGGTTTTGTTCATTGCTGGCTTGCAAGGATCTTCTGAATGTTAAGATTTTCAAGTGGTTTGTGCATATCTTGTTAACAAACCCAAGAACTTCACCCTGGGTGAGACTGAGATTGATAAAGCCTCAAGAGGAACCAAAACAGAACCTGACGGAGAATGATAATACTAGGCACGAGCATGATGATATTTCCCCCAGATACTTTTCCTGCCTACAGCACTATGTACTTCAGGGACTTTCCAAGCTAGAGGTTGGTGTCTGTCACAGTATTTTTGAAAGGTTCTTTGTTCTTTTTTCCCCATGAACCTGTCCAACATCTTCAAACCTAAGCATTTTTGTGATCCCTGTGACAAAGAGCCTCAGGGCTTACCTGCTTGTTCTGCAAAGAAGCCCACTTTTGTGCTTTCAGCTCCCACCTTCCAGCTGCTTTTTTTTCTTGTTGATGTTGTTGTTGTTTTGGAAAGCAAATAGTCATTCACTCCTGGTGACTTCTTGAAGTCGCTCTTGATTTCAGCCACTCAATAAGTTCCTTACCAGTCATGTTTTCTTCTCCTGAATGCATGAATTGCTGCATGATTTTCTAGCAATAAAAGGCCTGTTAGTGAAAAATCAGTCAACATCCCTTTCACTCTTACCTGTTTCTCAAACCTCTCTGTCTCTTTGATTTGTGTCCATATCTCAATGGATTATTCTTGTCTTACAAGGTTTCTCCAGAACACAAGTAAAACTGGCAGCCCTGCTCTCCCATCCTCCTCCAGACAGTCCCCACTCCCTTCGCCAGTGCCTGGGGCAGAGTTTCCCAAAGCTGCAAAAATGTCAACTCCTCAAAGGCCCAAGCTGGGCACAGGCTTCTCAGAAGGAGAAGATATCCTCTTCTTTGATGGGTCTCCACCTCCAACACCAAAGCTAGGCAGCTTGGCTGAAGCCAAAAAGGTAACAGCTCTTTGAATCTTTTGAGTATTAAGTGGAGGTTATGGGAAGGTTTGTGGTAATAGAGGAGATATAGGAGATATGTCTGATATATTGATCAGATACAGGACAGCTCAGTGCCCATCCTGGTGACATTTCTGATTTGTGGGATCAGACTGGGCTGTGTGAAGGCTGTGTTGCCATCCTGTGAGACCTGGACAGGCTGGAGAGTCGGGCAGAGAGGAAACTGAGGAAATTCAACAAGGGCAAGTGTAGGATCGTGCACTTGGGGAATAACAACCCCCTGCACCAGTACAGGCTGGAGAGCAGCTCTGAGGAGAAAGACCTGGTTGTCCTGGTGGACAACAGGATGACCGTGAGCCAGCAGTGTGTGCCCAGGTGGCCAAAAAGGCCAACAGCATCTTGGCCTGTATAAGGAACAGTGTGGTGAGTAGGACTCAGGAGGTGATCATCCCTCTGTACTCGGCACTGGTGAGGCCCCACGTTGAGTACTGTGTCCAGTTTTGGGCTCCTTACCACAAAAAGACGTTGAGGTGCTGGAGAGTGTCCAGAGAAGGGCAGTGAAGCTGGTGAGGGGGCTGGAGAATAAGCCTTACGAGGAGAGGCTGAGGGAGCTGGGGGTGTTCAGCCTGGAGAGGAGACTGAGGGGAGACCTTCTCGCTCTCTACAACTCCCTGAAAGGAGGGGGTAGAGAGATGGGGGTCAGTATCTTCTCCCAAGTCACAGGCGATAGGACAAGAGGAAATGGCCTCAAGCTGCACCAGGGGAGGTTCAGATTGGATATCAGGAAAAGTTTTTACACTGAAAGGGTTATTAAGCATTGGAACAGGCTGCTCTCAGGGAGGTGGTTGAGGCACCATCCCTGGGGGTGTTCCAAAGACAGGTTGACATGGTGCTCAGGGACATGGTTTAGTCATGTTTTTTTATCAGAGTTAGGTTGATGTTTGGACTAGATGATCTTAAAGGTCCCTTCCAACCTAGTGGGTTCTAGGATTCTTCATGCAGGTGTGACAGAAATTCACTGTCCACCAGTGGCTGCTCTTTTGCTCTTGTGTTTTTGGGGGGGGGTTGGCACACCTTAAACCATCAGGTTGTGGGTCAATCCCAGACCAGGATGGGAGGTACTGAAGTGGTTTTTACAGAAGAAAGGAGAGCTAAGCCTGTCTCTACTGATTGTTTTACAAGCATAAAAACCCTGAAGTGGTGGGAAGGGGCAGGGGATTTGTGCTGAAAATCCTTGGAATGTTGAATTGTGCATGTTTATTCTTTGGCATTGCTAGTGCAGTGTATTGTGGGTGTTTTCCATTTGCCAGATGAATAACGGTCAACTAAACTAGTTTAGCTGTGTTGTGCCAAAAGTTTGGATAATTTTGATTTCTAGCCAGAATACACTGCATCTTTCCTTGGCAAAAATCTCTTCCCATGTTTGTCAAAGAAACAATTTTCTTCCAACCAGGAAGCAATCTTAGCATTCTGAGAGTACAGAAAAGAATAATTAACAGCAATTTTCTATTAGTTCCTGATTATTACCAACTTATGTGGAAATATCAAGTGATTTGATTCTTCTGGAAAACTTGCTGATTTATGAAGTGGTTAAAGTACAGCTGCAGAAACATCAAACCTGGTAACACCACCTGAGGAGAGATTTTAGTGGTTTGGGAAGTCCCGAGAGGTTGGGTGATGGTGGTGAGTTAGATCAACAACAGAGCCAGGAATTCTGTTGGGTTTCTCTTCAGCCAGCTCTGTGCTCAGGCCAGTGGACCTTGTCTCCATTTGACAGACTTCTTCTGCTACTTCTGGAAGGAGAAACATGGGAGCCAGACTGGTTACCAATACACTTACTGCTCTTTCCTGTTTCCTAGCTGGCTGCCATACGCCGACTACGAGCAAAAGGCGAGATTCTTGCTAAAACTGACCCGAACAGCATCAAGAGGAAAAGAGCTGATGTTGATGATGTCCTAGAAATTGTTGAAAGGGTTGAGAAAAATGTTGCTCAACCACAAGGTACAGAAGCAGAGAATGGTATGTAATAGTCCCACCTGGGAAGGTATCTGAATTTTCTGTGTGAACTTGAGTTTTACTGCTGGTGATTTACTGTGTGATCTTGCATGAATTGCTTAATTCCCTTTAAACCTTCTCCATCAGCCAGAGAAGCAACACTGCTTGCTCCCCTGTGAGTGATGTGAAAATTCCTAGTTGAGGGAAGATGCAACGTTATTTTGAAAAATGGTATTATTTCTTCTGAAGCCATATTTGAACTTGGCTTCTTGTTCTCCTGAGCTATTAAAGGCTGCTGTTTGACCTGAACATCTGCCTGAGAGACCTGAGGCTTCCAGAATCTCCTGGAGCGATCATACTTAAGAGATCACAACCTTGTTTCCAACTTGGTCTCTATAGGACTGAACCTTTTTGTCTCCCTAGATATGGACGAACTGGAACCTGCTCAGAAGAAACACCGTGAGCAACTGGCCTATCTGGAATCAGAGGAGTTCCAGAAAATCCTGAATGCCAGGTCCAAGCACACAGATGTCCTCAAAGAGGTATGGCCTCAATCTAGCCATGACTGAGGTCTCAGAACTACAGAGCTATCTGGACTCCTCACGATTTCAGCAAGAAGCAGGCACCCAAAGATGTCATAGGGATCACATCATCCTGATGTGGTCCCTATGTAGGGTCATAGGGACCTCTGAGCAGGGTCAGGGGCCTCTGAGCACACAGGGCACAGAGCCTGCATGTCAGCAGTATTGCCATAGCCATGGTAAGGTCAAGTTGCCATCGTCTTTTTTTTGCTGTGTTTGGCCTGGTTAGTGGGTGATCAAAAAAAATCCTTCTACCCTAAAACCAAATTAGCCACGTGCCTATTTTGTCCCTCATTTCTTGACATCTTGGTTATGTAAAGAGAGCTGTCACCTTCATCTGGGACTTCTGTAAGCTGTGGAGCCTGTGAAATGCTGACAGTTGCCCTGAAGAGCTAAGAGGTTGGGTTTACCCCATCAGGGTCTTCGCTGAGGACATTCCCAGGATTACAGCACCTCCAGTGGGCACAGGGCTTATGTCTTGGACATGTTGCATTGGTATGAAGCCCTAGCTGGTTTAAGGTCTTCTGAAGAGTAATATTTTGGCTAAGAACTGATTCTGTTTATTACATCTGCCTACCTGAGCTCTCCCTGCACTGTCCTTGTACGTGTGTGTTTATTCCAGTAGTACGTGCTGTTGTTAAACCCTCCCACTCACACATCTTGGAGGTTGCTGAAGCAGAGCATGTGCACTACATGGACTGTATGAAGCAAGAGATACCTGGTGTTTCTCTGGCTCCCAGACTGCAGTCTGCTTCAAGCAGGCCCAGCAGTAATTTGCCCTAAGGCCATTTATGAACGGGCTTCTCCCCTCTTTGTCTCCCCACCACCCTTTCTGTGTGTCCCCCACAGGCTGAGGCTGAACTGCAGGAGCAATACTTCCAGCCACTGGTGAAAAAGGAAGAAATGGAAGAGAAGATGAGGAGCATCAAAGAAGTGAAATGTCGAGTTGTGACATGTAAAACGGTGAGTGAAGGGGAGCCAGGGCAGCAGCAGGGGAGTGGAACGTGGATTATACAAAACGGTTGCAGGACCATCTTGTTGACTCCCATCTGTCGCTGTCTTGGCCATAGTCCAGTGCAGGGGTCACATGGAGACAATTTTGTACCTCGTGCCTGTTGCTGAGAGTAGCCCATGCACCGAGTGACTGAGCCATGAAGATTCTGGCAAGGCAGGCTCTAGTGCTGTGTTGAACATCTCAACTTGATGTTTACATGAGTTGGGTGTTGATGTCCTGAAAACATTTACCAGTTTCTTCCCTGAAGTCCTTTGTACCAAGACCCTCAGTTCCACATATTACATGGCAAAAGAAGCCAAGGGTCTTGAAAGTGTAACACTGGGTGGGATTCCTCTGTCTCCCTTTCCAGGGATTTTGTTATCAGGAAGAAGAATGGAGCTTTGTTAAGATCCCAAATGTCCTGAGGGGAAGGGAGGAGTTACTTACCATTCCCAGAGTTTCAGCCCCTGATGCACTTTCCCTTTCACTGCTTTTCCTGCCAGTTTTAGGGCTGCACAGAGGGGCCACAGTGTTCCTCATGAGTTGCTGGGAACAGGGCCACAGGGTGGGGGCAAAGAGGGGAGGATGGCATTAGAAGCAGCAGTGACAAAAGCCCGGGGTGATGATTTCAGAGCGGTGGGCTCCTTGGGATGGGAGAAGACAGAAGTGCTTTTTCCTCCGGACGTTCAGCTGTTGCCAGTCTCAGGTGCTGGGGAAGCACTCACGGCTCTTTCTCCTCCCCGACAGTGTAATTACACCTATTTCAAGCCTCTGGAGACGTGTGTGCAGGATAAGCACGACTACCACTGGCATGATGCCATCAAGCGATTTTTCAAATGTCCTTGCGGAAACCGAGCTATTTCCCTTGACAGGCTCCCAAAAAAACCCTGCAGGTAAGAAATGAGCTTTTGTACTCTCCATTCGCCCTCAAAGGGGAACGGTAGTCCTTGTGCTGAGCCTGTGTAGGGGAGGGGGTGGAGGGGGAGGCTAATTCTGGACCCCCTCATACACAGCAAACACACACCACGCGGCTTCTCACCTGCCAACTTCGTCTTTCAGCACCTGTGGCCTCTTCAAGTGGGAGCGAGACGGGATGCTAAAGGTAAGAGGGAGCCACTCTGCCTGCTTCTCTTGGTAGTTTGGTCCCGTGCTTTGCTTCAGTGCCCTTGTGAGCAAAACCAAGCAGCTCTGCCTTTTTTCAGGTGCATGCAGGTACCTGCCAGCTGGGATTTAGTGGGTTTTTGCTTCCTGTGCTTGAGGCTTTGTGTTTTTTTAACCGGGGGGAATTTGCTTTTGACCAAAGTTGTAAGAATTCAAAATGTCAAGGTTCCTGGAGTGTCTGTCAGTATTTCATAGAATCATAGAACCCACTAGGTTGGAAGGGCCCTTTAAGATCATCTAGTCCAAACATCAACCTAACTCTGATAAAAAAACCAACAACCCATCGCCAAACATAAACCATGTCCCCGAGCACCATGTCAGCCTGTCTTTGGAACACCCCCAGGGATGGTGCCTCAACCATGTCCCTGAGAGCAGCCCGTTCCAATGCTTAATAACCCTTTCTGTGTAAAAACTTTTCCTGATATCCAATCTGAACCTCCCCTGGTGCAGCTTGAGGCCATTTCCTCTTGTCCTATTGCCTGTGACTTGGGAGAAGATACTGACCCCCATCTCTCTACACCCTCCTTTCAGGGAGTTGTAGAGAGCAAAAAGGTCTCCCCTCAGTCTCCTTCTCTCCAGGCTGAACACCACCAGCTCCCTCAGCCTCTCCTCATAAGGCTTATTCTCCATCCCCTTCCACCAGCTTCATTGCCCTTCTCTGGACCCTCTCCAGCACCTCAATGTCTTTTTTTGTGGTAAGGTGCCCAAAACACAGTACTCAACGTGGGGCCTCACCGGTGCTGAACAGAAGGGGACAATTGCCTCCCGAGTCCCGCTCACCACACAATTTAATCAGATCATTTAGCCCTGACACAACTACCAAAGAAATGTTTGGGAGACATCGCATATTTAACTTCTTTTCTCCATGGTTCATGTTTCTAGGAGAAAAAAGGTCCGAAGATTGGTGGAGAAACACTTTTACCAAGAGGAGAGGAACAACCGAAATTTCTCAATAGTCTTAAGTGACCTGGCATTGATTATTTTTATTATTATCTTTTTTCCACAACATAAGGATGGATTTCTGTGTTTAAACCACACATTTCTGTACTGGAATGCTGAGAGGATTCTGGTTGGTTTTAGGAATGAATGAGCAGAGGAGTCAATTCCTGATGAGCAGGACATCCACAAAGTCTCCACCAGGCCACTGCTTGGACATTGGGCTTTGGTCTTTTCAAAATTGACTGAATAAGGTTGCATGTGAAATACACATTCACGCCTGGTCTTTCTGACTAACAACCTGTTTACAAGGTTTAACCTAGAAAAGAGACAACTAGAGGGGAGCTTGTACCAAGAGATCCCCAGGGATCCCACAGTTTACGTTGGATGGCTGGCGTGGAGTGACCTCACCACAACTTGAAGTGACAAACCGTCATGAACCGGGAGGACCGTGGACTCCCCGAGCGCTTGTGAAGTCAATCCTGTGGTGTGTAAACACCTCCCTGCCAAGGTCTTCCAGCTGTTGGCCAAAGAGGGGTGTGAGAAGGTTGTAGCCCCAGAACAGTCTTCATTAGCTCCGGAATTGCTCACTTTGAACCCTTAAGGACAGATGTCAAAGCAGTTCCTGCGTTGTCACCTTGGCTTATGCATTAAGAAGAACCTTCAGTGGCTTTGGCACCTCAGACCAGCGGGACCTCTTTGGAAAGCCCTCTCCCTTGTCACGCAGCCCATCCAGTGTTCTCAGCACCCTCTCCTCTACAGCACCTTGGTGGCTGCAGACCTGCAGCTCCCGCTCTGAAAAGCCTTTTAATGAATCTGGCACCGTTTTTGTAAGTGGTTTTAAAGAGCTGCAATGATTACCTTTAATAGCTTTTACCCAGTGGGGTTTGGGGGGTTTTTTTCAGCATTTTTTAATTTTCCTGAGATCTTTCCCAGTTGTCACCGTGTCAGCCTGGGCTGCTGGCCTGTCTCCTGTCCGTGTGGGGACAGCAGCTCTCAGTCCAAGCAGGGTGAGATCTCCAAGGGCTGACTTCTTCTTACAGCTGTGTTTCTGAAAGCACACCTCCGGAGGGATGCCGGTGGCGTTTGCCCAGCTGTTGCTGGACCCCATCCCCCTGCTGCCCCTACCTCATGCCCCGTAGCATCGCAGGCTATTTTTAAATGCCTAAAACCACTGGTACCTCAGTGATTCGGTGACAGTGCCACCAGCAGTCCCATGTGGCCCAGAGGCCTTGTTGATAACTTGGTTTTTTTTGCTTGCACGAGGGCTGGAAGAGATAAGTTACTTGATGTGAAGCAACTGGGCAGATGTGCTTCAGTATTTTGCAGCCCTCTTCTGCTGGTGCTTTTTCTGGGCAGCTCTGCCCGACGCGTTATCTACAGTTCAGTCTCCCAGTAGATACCAGTAGATGGGTGGGGGGTGTCACTGGTAGGTGACTGCAAATACGTATCTGTGACGTTGCTTGGCAACGTCTCCTGTTGATTCCTCATTCTGGATAAATAATGCGCAATAAAAGGCTTCCTGGGTTTGTATGGAATCATTTCTCTGAGGAAGAGGATGAGTTGCTGCCTCAACCTATCCCTTTGCCTGAGAGCTCGGTGCTGAATCGCCAGGAGGAACGGCTTCGTGGATGGGAACTCCGGCTGCCACGTGGTTTTCGGAGTTGGACCAGCAGGAGCTGGAGCCCACAAAACCAGCATGAAATTCCACATCAGTATCAGCCTTCAAGCTGACACATTGAGAGCCTCAGGCTTTTTCCAGTTCCTGCCTCTTTGGTCAAGGGAAAGGAGTCTTCTTCAGGAACTAAACTGTCACAAGTGGAGTGATGCTTTATCTCCATAAATTCCCCCTGGGACCATGAGAGGTGGGAAAGGGGTGTGTTTCCTTGGTAGCTAAGGGCGGGAAGCTGTGCTGAATTCATCCTTGTGTGCAAAAGTAGGGTGAAGAAACAAGGGCCCCGTTGCTTTACTTCGACCCCAGTGATAAACAAGGGCTGCTGCTGGAGCAGGAGCAGTTGTCTGGGATAGAGATTAAAGAACGTACACTTAGGGGCAATATGGGTGGAAATGGTACTGCAGAGAAACAACACCCCTCCCAGGGAAAGCAGAGCGAGAGGAAACCTCCAATTCCTTCTGGCAAGTTTAAGAAAACATGGCCATGTTGTGTGAGGCACAGAGGGCATGGTCTTACCCCAGAGGACAGTCATAGAATGGTTTAGGTTGGAAGGGACCTTAAAGACCATTGAGTTCCAACCCCCCTGCCATGGGCAGGGACACCTCCCACCAGACCAGGTTGCTCAAAGCCCCATCCAGCCTGGCCTTGAACACCTTCCAGGGATGGGGCAGCCACAGCTTCTCTGGGCAAACTCTGCCAGTGTCTCACCACCCTCACAGGAAAGAATTTCTTCCTTATGTTTAATCTTAATCTCCTTCTTTCAGTTTAAAGCCGTTACCCCTTGTCCTACTGCTCCACTCCCTGATAAAGAGCCCCCCATTTCTCCTGTCACCCCTTTAGGCACTGGAAGGGGCTCTAAAGTCTCCCCAGAGCCTTCTCCAGGCTGAACAACTCCACTCTCTCAGCCTGTCCTCACAGCAGAGGTGCTCCAGCCTCTGATCATCGGTGTGGCCTTCTTCTGGACCCATTCCAACAGGTCCATGTCCTTCTTGTGTTAAGGACTCCAGAGCTGGAGGCAGCACAGCAGGTGGGGGGGTCTCGCCAGAGTGGAAGAGAGGGGCAGAACCCACCCCCCCTTGCCCAGCTGCCCACGCTTCTTTTGATGCAGCCCAGGATGCAGGTGGCTTTCTGGGCTGTCAGCACCCAGCCAGAGCAGAAAGGACACTGGAGCAGTGGCTGCACCCAGATGTGGGGACAAGTGCCGTAGGACAGCATTGAGCTGAGAGCTTGGGTTTGGCTTTTGCATGATGACATCAACGATGAGATGTCACCAAGAGCACTTTAGAAGGTCTGCGGAGCGCTCAGGGTGGCGCTCAGTGACAGCATCAAGGTGACAGTCCGTAGTGTGCTGGTGCCTGTGTGTGCCCAGGAACCTCTCAAGATGCTGTGAGGCTGGGTGGGTGAGGAGCGGGAGTGAAGGAAGAGGAAGGTTTAGGAAGGGGAGGGCTCCTTGCTCGAGGTTGGGAGGCAGGTGGGGAAAGTTCAAGTGTGCTCCTACGCGCTCCCTTTTTCCCGTACTCAGCTCATTCCCAGCTGCCCTGATGGCTGCAGGGACACAGCCAACACGCTGGCAACTCCATGAGCAGTGTTTGAGAGGGGTTAAACACTGAGATTGAACAGGGATCCATAACACACCTGCAGCACAGTTCAGAAGATGATTTGTGCCATCTCTGCCCACGTCCCCCTGCTGCCACCGTGCCATAGAGCCCCCGCAAAGTGGACTTCAGCCCCACCACGGCACGGTTCAGGCTTGTGCCGTTGGTTGGATGGTTCATCCCTCAGCCTCTACACCATGAAACAGACACTGCTGAAAGGTGGTGGTGGGGTGTCTCCTGCTGGAATTTATTGTCCCTTCACCTTTCCCCTTCACCCTGGGCCAACTTTACCACCTGTGGGTCGTGCATCTGCTGCGGGAGGGAAGGTGGACGGACAGCTCTTGCTGCAAGGACCAGGAGTGGGCTGAATGCAGCGTGTCCTCGTTAGGAACTGAGGTCAGCTTTCCCTCAGCATCTTCTGACTCCAAAAAAAGTGGAGGTCACAGGCTGAACACGGCCCTTCTCTTACCAGGGTTCTTCCTTTTTTATGTTCACATGAGCTTTTCATGGAATAGCAAAAATAAATTAATTGATTAAATTAAATAAACCCTTTCTGATGGAAATAGCTTGATCCTTTGGGATTGCAAAAATCACTGAGGGATGGGCAGCGTGTTTGGGAAGAGCACTTGGGTTCTTGCCCTTATTCTTCATGGGGCCGCGTTGCACTGGGTCGGTTTCCCTCCTGGAACAACGTTAAAGCTCAGGGCAGCAGATGATTTGGTTAATTATCGCTTTCCCTCTTCACCTCCCCTTCCTGCTGCCGAGGCGGTAAATCAAAGAAGAGGGAGTTTGGACCCGAAAGCTGGTAAGACCTTGCCAGTCCTGTGGCTGCAGCTCCCTCTGCAGTCACCTGCCCGACAGGCCCCCATCAGCTGCGCTGCCAGGAAACCAAACCCTCCGAGACACATGGTCGTGGGCTTGTTTCTTACCCAGAAAGTGAAGCGCTTGGAGACTGAGATGAATTTCCACCAGCGGGGCATGTGCTTTGGAAACCTGTGACCGCAGGGTCTCTGCTGGCTGGGAGGGGTGGGAACAGGAACAAAAAGGAACTTATCAGGTAGATCCCTCACACAGACGCTCACGTTTACGTGAACTGATGAAACATCCTTTGACTCCATCACTTGCTCTAGTATCCTGTGAGGAAGTGCTTGTAGGTCCTTACTCTCCCAGGATAATGGTCTTGCACCCACGAGCGTGTAGCTTTGCTGAGAAGCAGCCCAGAAACCTTGCTGGATCTGGGTCTGCCCAGGGGTCGGTCTCCTTGTTCCATGGCTGGGACACAGCTGAGCTGGCCTTGCCAGCAGCCGAGGGAAGTCGCCCAAGATTAGTCCCCCCCAGGCTCTGGGGTATCCTCGACCCATTGTTGTTGGAAAGAGCGAGGACAACTGTCTCTCCTCAGGTGGGACCACTGCTGAGGTTGGATGGTTTGTGATGTCTTTGGTCTTCTGAAAGAATAAATTTAAGCCTAAATCCATAGGCAGAGATGTNTTTTTTCTTAAAAAAAAAGCCAAAAGAAATCTAAAGTTCTTCCTTTCCTTCTCTCCCAGCCCTAACAACAGAAATTCAGAGCCTGGAAATTCAGGGAACCTGATGGACACCTGTAGCTCTTCTCTGTGGTCACAGCTCCCTCTGCAGTCAGCTCAGCTCCATCAATCACAACAGACAGGGAAGTCTCTCTAGGAATCCTGTGTTATGGTCCAGTCAAGTCCTCACAAAGATCCGAAGGAGAGCACCAGCTCTGCTGTGAGCTCAGCAAAGTCAACAGAGGAGCCCCCAACCCACTGGAAATCATTCACTTGGGCAGGCTGAAAAGGTCCAAGTCTGGAGAGACATCTCAGCACGTGTCCCCAAGAGCGGGGTCAGTGCCACGGTTATATGAAGGGCATGGGAGGAGATGCAGGAACCAGGATACTCAAAATCACCCACTGAGCAAGGCTGCAGATCTGGCCTACAGTCTTCCTCTCGACACATTTCTTGGTGGTGTGGTCAAACCAGAGGCTACCGAGAGGATATGTCTGTCTCCAGGTGCAAACCTCAGCCCAGACACCTCAACCCCCCCCACCCACCACCAAGGGTTTAGGTAGGACCAACGCAGTAACTGTGCTCAAACCTCACCTTGTTTAAAAAGCACGCAAGCCAACAAGAAAACCTATGGGCGCTGCAGGGAGAAGCAGCAGCACAACCCCCTCCTCTGCATTCTCTTGTCGCCCCCGAAATGACTGCAACAGCTTTGACCTGCAGCCACTTGCCTAGGCGGTCCCTGGGGAGAGTCTGAGCCTTGTAGGTGGAAGACAGGAGTGCACCTGATCTCCTGTGACCTCCGGAGATGCAGGATAACAGGATGTGAGAGCCCATCAAGTGCAGCCCTTGGTGCTGCTTTGGCGCCTTTTTTTGGATGGAAGGAAAGAGTAGAAAAGAGCTGAGGACTGAGAGCAGCGTAGGGGAAAGGGACCTGGGGGTCCTGGTAGACAGCAGGGTGACCATGAGCCAGCACTGTGCCCTGGTGGCCAGGAAAGGCCAATGGCATCCTGGGGTGTATTAGAAGGGCTGTGGTCAGTAGGTCAAGAGAGGTTCTCCTCCCCCTCTACTCTGCCCTGGTGAGACCCCATCTGGAATATTGTGTCCAGTTCTGGGCACCTCAGTTCCAGAGGGACAGGGAACTGCTGGAGAGAGTCCAGGGTAGAGCCACAAAGATGATGAAGGGAGTGGAGCATCTCCCATATGAGGAAAGGCTGAGGGAGCTGGGTCTCTTTAGCTTGGAGAAGAGGAGACTGAGGGGTGACCTCATTAATGTTTATAAATATGTAAAGGGTGAGTGTCAGGAGGATGGAGCCAGGCTCTTTGCAGTGACAGGCAATGATAGGACAAGGGGCAATGGGTACAAGTTGGAACACAAGAGGTTCCACTTAAATATGAGGAAAAACTTTTTCATGGTGAGGGTAACAGAACACTGGAAGGGGCTGCCCAGAGAGGTTGTGGAGTCTCCTTCTCTGGGGATATTCAAAACCCGTCTGGACGCGTTCCTGTGTGACCTGCTCTAGGTGTTCCTGCTCTGGCAGGGGGATTGGACTGGATGATCTTTCAAGGTCCCTTCCAATCCCTGATACTCTGTGATTCTGTGATTGATATTTTACACTGGGATATTTGACAACGGACCCACCACCAGCATTTCTGAGCAGCAGAAATAACACAACACAGCCCCAGAACACAGTTTTGCTCTGATTAAATCTGTATTTCAAAAAAATAGATTCTGGAAGCCAAAGAATCTTTCTGAAAGCAAGGAAAGACGATTGTGAAAGGTGAGAGGATCATTTCGGCACACGTCGCTCCACCCTGCCACCAGCGCATCCCGGGAAGCATCCAACCACACCTCCCTCACCTGGCACCTTTTCCCAGGCCCACCAGACTCCAAGGAGGACTTCCCTTGTTTCACACAGCCTAGGATTGGTTGTGCAAGGCCAACGGGAGGCTGGGTTTGCTGGCCCAGTGGCTCCCAACCCTGTCAGCCACATATTTCACTTGTGTCAGAGCTGCTCGTAAGATATGATGCCACAGCAGGTCACGTCTGAGGAGCTCTGATATTTCCATCCCATCAGTTCCATTTTTCTTTGGGAGCAGTTGCTGCTTCCCCTTTACCCAGTTCTTTACACGGTTGATTCTGCTGGTACCAGTATCCTCATCTTCATCAGCTCTACTAATAACTTCCCCTGTGAGACCGAACTCTGGTTCATTTTCTTTCTTTTGAATAGAAAAGGAAGTTGGAAACGCTACAAAACATACCCTGGCATCAAATGTTATGTTAGTACAGCATCAGTCCAAAGGCACGTCATCATGTCAGAAACTTTTAAAAAACAAGCATGAAAACATCCAAGAAAATCAAGGTGTTCTTTCAAGACTTCAATTTTTCAACCATCTAAGAGAAGCGCAGCAAATCTCTGTCTTCGTTTGCTTCAACGTACATCAGCTTGATCACCCTCGGTGCAATTATTTTGGATTAGCATAAAGTGATTTCGTGATGCAGCATTTGGCAAAGTTACCAGCACTGAGGTCAACAAAGCACACGTAATTCCGCCCGCCGAGGCCGGGTCGCCGCTCTCCGATCAGAGAAGGACATCCTCAGGCACGTGGTTTTCCATCCTGCTCTTCAGAGGTTGTTCTACAGGTTAATTCTTTCTCCTTGCACAAGCCGTGCTCGGAAATTCCAAATATCCTTCAAAGCAAAAAAGAGACAAAGGAAAAGCCCTTTGAGCCAGCAAAACCAGACACGGGAATAGGGGCAGCGTGTTCTCAGCTCAGCCACCTACCCATAAAAACAGAACAAACCACGTATTTTTTTCCAAAATCCTTTCAAATCCTAGATGTCAAGAACAAATACACAGCCCAAACTAAAGACGAGGCACAACCTCTACCCCCCAGGAGACAGGTTGGCTGAGGGTGGTTACAGGAAGGCCAAGCTGCGCCTCGGTCAGTTCTGGAAGGCAGCAGAAGAGGTAACGAGCGGCCAAGAGAACAGCACCCTTGCAGAAGTCACCCTCCTCGTCTCCCTTGCACACCTCTGGGTGATTCAAAAAAGCTCAACAACAGACTGAAACTACTGCACCTTCTTAGGGTTGTGCACTCAGGGCAAGAGATGGCCACATCTTAGAATCATATGATTCAGTATGCAGTGACAGGATGAGGGGCAATGGCTTCAAGCTGGAGAAGAACAGGTTTAGACGGGATATTAGGGATAAGTTCTTTGCTCTGAGGGTGGTGGAACACTGGAACTGGTTGCCCAGGGAGGTGGCTGAGACTCAATGAGGCCCTGGGCAACCTGGTCTAGTTGAGGGTGTCCCTGCTGACTGCAGAGAGGTCAGAGTAGATGCCCCTAGAGGTCCCTTCCGGCCTGGACCATTCTCTGATTAATCCTCTAAGTTGGAAGGGACCTTTCAGATCATCAGGTCCAACCATCAACCTAACACTGACAAAAACCATCACTAAGCCATATCTCTCAGCGCTACGTCTACCCGTCTTTTAAATACCTCCAGGGATGGTGACTTGACCACTTTCCTGGGCAGCCTTTTCTAATGCTTAATAACCCTTTCAGTGTAAACATTTTTCCTAATCTTTCCTGGCCACCTTAGCCCTCCCCACTGCCACCCAGAGGGGCAAAGTCTAGACCCCCTCAAATGATGTAAGAAGTGCACGTGAGCTGCCTCAGAGCTGAGGCATCATGACAGCAGAGTCCACTCCACCGCTCCTCCTCACTTAACACTACACCACCAGTCACTCTCATGGAAGGAAGGGCTGATCCAGTCTGCACCAGCTCAGTCGGCACTGGGAGGGATCAGGGCGTGCTCACAAAACCCATTCTGACAAGCAGAGCTGGAGGAGGAACTTCTAGAGCTCAAGGGATGTGACAGGGCTGCCCAGAGAGCAGAGTCACTTCTCTAGCACAGCAAGAAGCAGCCTTACGAGCAAAAAGACCCCCCCCAAAAAAGCCTGCTGGTCGTCCTCTGAATCACAGAATCAGCAAATAATATGGGGTTGTTGGAAGGGACCGCTGGAGATCATTTAGTCCAATCCCCTCCCCGCCACAGCAGGGTCACCCAGACCAGGTTGCACAGGAAGATGACCAGGTGGCTTCTGAATGCANGGGGCACGTAATCTCCCTCGACCTGCTGGTCACACTCTTCCTGATGTACCCCAAGATGTCATTGGCCTTCCTGGCCACCTGGGCACACACTGCTGGCTCACGGTCATCCTGTTTTCTACCAGGACTCTCAGGTCTCTCTCCTCAAGCTGCTCTCCAGCAGGTCAGCCCACAGTGTCTACTGGTGCATGGGGTTATTTCTCCCCAGGTGCAGGACCCGACAACACTTGCCCTTGTGGAATTTCATCAGGTTCCTCTCTGTCCAACACTCTGAACATCAGATCTTTCACTCTGCCACGCATCTCTGCTTGGCACAGCTCGATCTGCCAGACTGGGCATAGCAAAAAGCACAAATCTGTCACACAAGAGAGACTTAGGAAAAGGACCTGAGCTGGATTGTAACAAAGGGCTTGGAGCCAAGTCTTACCCTGAGTTCCACAGATGACGCGTTGTATTTCTTGCGAACCATTTCTACCAGTTCCTTCTCCAGGTCCTCTTGGCTCGTGTTCTTGACGTCAATGTAGTAGCACTCTGAGCTGGCAAAGTGACAGCTAATGCTCTGCGTGAGGAAATGGAGCATCACTCACTACCACATCAGTCACAGTGGAAATCGATGGTGGAAATCAAAGATGGGGGAAAAAAATAAACCCAAAATCTCGCGCATCTCAGATTGTGGGCACCCCACCCCTTCTTTACAGACCACGTCAGCAAATCCCTTCCTCCCTTCTGAGCACTCCTGAGTGTCCCCTTAGAGAAATACCCTTCCTGGAGAAACACTCTTCCTTCCTGACGTGCCTTTCTTCCTTCCCTCCTCTCCCTGCATGACACTGTGCTACTTGATCTCAGAATATCAGCAGCCAGAGTGGGATTAGGGGAAGTCCAGGCTGGAGCAGAGCTGGGTGTTCACAGTAAGGGTTCTTGCTGCACCCACACAGTCACAACAACCCACTTGTTTTACAATCAGTTCTTGCTTAAGCAGAGTCTAGAGGAAATAAATGGAAATGCCTCCCTGGAAGAAGCTGTTCTCTCATGAGCTGTTCTAAAAGGTAATTAGTGACAGAACGAGAGGGAACGGCTTCAAGCTGCAACAGGGTAGGTTTAGGCTGAACATTAGGAAAGGGTGGTCCCAGAAAGAGTGGTCAGTCACTGGAATAGGCTGCCCAGGGAGGGGGTTGAGTCCCCATCCCTGAATGTATTTAAGAGTCATTTAGATGTGGTGTTGGGGGATCTGGTGTAGGGGAGGAATTTGCAGAGTGGGGCTGATGGTTGGCCTCGATGATCCCAAGGGTCTCCTCCAACCTGAATGATTCTATGATTCTATGACACAAGCTGTGCCAGCTGCCAGCCACATCATGCCACATCTCAAAGGGTGCTGGACCATAACCTGTCTGAGAGAGCTCCAGGATACTCAATGGTTCACCCCAAAATGTGGAGATTTGGCAGAGCAGGAGGAAGCTCTTGTGTTTCTCTGGGTTACCAAACCGGACTGTTGCTCCACCAGCCGGGAAAGAGACAGCAAGACGAGACTCTCAGTACCTGATTCCCTTTTCCACTTTCAGGATTGCAGGAGGAAGGAATTCCACACCAGTAAACTGCTACTGGGGCTGAAAGGACAGGCCATAGGGGTAGCTGATACAGGCAAACCAAAATGAAAATAGAGCAGCCTGTGTCGCAGTGCATGAGGGGAAGTATCTGCATTGCTACCAATGACTATGCCAAAGGCCACAGCTCCCTTACACACCTGGATGAATCCACTTCTGAGAAAGGATCAGGTCTCCAAAAGAGGGCACTTTTGCCTGTTTCAGCTGAGTAATGGTCCAAAATAAATAGATGATGCCTAATCAAATCTTTAATAGAAAAATGGGTCATTTTATCATATAAATAAGTATTATTTATTGGATGATGGAGGCTCCTGCTATCTAGAGATGAGAAACCAACAAGGCAGGGGGAAGAAAAAGAAGCTCCTGATATTTGGGACAGCTGAAAGGGAACTATTGGAAAAGCAAGTACTGCCAGGCAGCCTTCAAACATAGATTCAGCATCTAATTTCCACTCCTGCTCTGTTTTATCTCAAGCAGCCCCACAGCATGTCCTTCTCCCAAAAGACAGAGATGTTTAAAAATAGAAAGTAAAAAAGAGAGTGTAAAAGTATATTAAGCAGCTAAAAACTCATTAAAAAGTTCACCCACAGATTCATGAGCTTGGAAAGGGAAGGGGACAGTTTGATGAGTTTAAAAAAAAATATCAAAAATATCAAAAGCTGTATCAAAAGATGGTTTCCTACCTTTCGGAACCCTGATGTCTTGTTTATCCCAGAGCCATGAAAGAGCAGGGGATGGAAGAACACAGTGTCTCCCTTCTCCATGACAAGGTGAACCTTGGGACTCTTCTCATCCTCATCAAGCAGCCCATGGAAAAGTTTGTTGGTTTTACCCTAGAAAAAAAGGCTGAGTTGAAATCACTCATTTAAAATTAGAGCAGTTGCTGATTATCAGCACGAGGGACAGCAGAGGACTCATCTGCTGTCCTCTGGGCAGTGTGTGCCCAACTGAGAGCCTGTCTACGTGCCTACAAGTCTTCCTACTTCAAGCCTGAGGTACAGCAAAATAATACTTTTTCTATTCCCTGAAGCTTTAAGAACAATTAAGAACATTTCTGGACTGGAATAACAGAGAAGAGCACCAGGGAATCCCACAGGTGTGGCCTGATGACACTGTTGGGGTCAGTCTTCTACTCCCAGTACAACCAGCACCAACACCAGGCCAGGTCAGGAAATCCACATTCTTAAGAGGAAGATACAGCTTGATATTTAATTGCATCGAGTTGTTTACTGTGCCTTTTCCCCTCTTTGGGACAGTGCACATGGTCACCAGGCAGGAACAGATTCAGGGGAGGGGGAAAAGTCCTCAGACTTGGCAAGGGCAGTGGAAAAGAAGTGCATGTTTATGCTGCTGTGCCACAATGTGCTGGACAATTTCTAGGTGAGGGTGGGAAGAGAGGCAGATCTACTCAGGTTACGTGGGGCCAACCAGGCAACAAGTCAGTGTTTGCACAGACAGGAAAACTATCGCTGAAAAATCTCAGCTTTGAGATCATCCCTCCAAGGTGAGCTCTCCCCACCCAAAATATGTTCCCCCGTGACACTCTACCTCCCACTGTGGATAGCCGTGGGGCTTCAGGGGCTGCTTGTGGGTCCCTGGCTGTACGATCAGGCAACCGTTGTCATGGTCAGCCCTTTCCATGGCGGTCCAGGAGCAGACGATGCGAGCCGCTGGCCGGAAGGGGAAATAGTGCAAGTCCTGATGCATGGGATGGAGAAAAGTCTGCTGATCTGCAACACAGGTTCAAAACCTTCAACCTCATCAAACGCGACACGGCCTTTTTCTTCCCATTAAAACCATTGCACTTGCTGTATCGTGTCCTGAAAAGCTGCTGCTTGTCACTGGAGAGAGCCCTGCAGACTCCCACCACCGACTTGGAAGCCAAATGGGTTCCTTAAACCCCATCCCAAAATGGACCAAGAGCACAGCGATGGCTTTTGGGTCAGGAGTGGCACGGGGACACGGGGAATGCCAGGAGACTGCCTCGCAAGCTAATCCCTGAGAAGGCTCCTTCTGCTGGCCTTCACCACCATCGACCCCCTGGCAAGTTTTCACCCGTTACTTGGGCTGTTCTCTGGTTTCCTGAACTTTGACCAGTTGGGTGTTGCACAAACCTTTCCTTTCAAAGAGCCACGCTGTGTCGCAAGCAGAATCAACCCTTTCTGTGTTGCACCCAACACGTGTTTATTTAGCCTCCTTTAAAAAAAAATAATAATAAATTGAAAAAAATCTCAATTTATGGACTGCAGCCTCCCCAGCCAGTCTATTCAGCACTCTACTAGCCTTTGCCCTACAGGCTTTTTCCCATGAAGTCGAAACAGAAGTTTGTTACTTCTTTTCCCACCACGGGAATGGAAACACCATCCACACCAAAACAGCTTTTCATATGTTATTTTTATGTTTACTTTGCCATTGAGTTTCCTTCTCGAATAGATAAGATTTAGGATGTTTCCACTTGATTTAGATTTTGGGCAGCCTCGAAAACTCTCCCGGGATCTGCACCTCTCCTAAAGCAATCCTCAAAGATGCTGAGTGGGGATCTTGCAAATACGGAGCAGCTTCCCATTTCTTGTCAGATATTGTTTTGTTTTTACTTCAAAAAAAAAACCCAAACAAATCCAAAACAAAACACACGGTCGCCTGTTGAACTTCCAAACCAAATAAATATCAGTTTTCTAAGGAGTATTTAAGATGACAAGTGGAGATGACTTGGACAAAACTCAGTATTTTTGAGAACTCGTTGTACCATGTATCTGCTCAGAAGCTGCACGCCTGGAAATAACAGGCAGAGCTCAGGCCTCAACCTTGGGAAAACTGCAACAGCTTATGCAGAGTCAAAGCTGCTTTGAAAACTCTAATACAGTTAGTTCCATCCTCTTCCTCTCTCCTTGCCCATCGCCCTCATATAAATGATGATCTCAATTTCCAGCAGCAGGAGCCAAAGCCAGGCTCAAAATCCATCTTTTGGCACCTATTCAAGTATCTTCCTGTCACAGGGCCGAGCGTGCAACAACTGCCCCTGAGGTCAGGGGCGTATAAACTCCGGGCCAAGGATGATCTCTGGTATTTATTGCCTTCTACAGAAGGTCCACAGAAGAGCTTGGTTTTGACACATTTGAAAAGTCAAGCTTAAAAAGCATGTGATGTTTTAAACCCACCCTGGGCCTTTATGCAAGCGCTGCTTGGCTGAGGAGGGAGCTCGCTTGCCCGCTTTGAAGGCGCAGGTGCTACAGCCAAGACAATCACCACCTTTAGCAAGCAAACACCCACTGAACATCAAAAGACAAGAAATGTTATCTTAGTAAGCCAAAGGTTAAAAAAAAACCACCAACCCAAACTATTACCAAAGTGGCCTTGTAAATTTTCAAAATTATTCAGTTTAAAGATGTCTCACTTTCTCCAAACAGCTTTTACTAACGTTAAATTCTGGCCAGACAGACAGCATACACACCACAACTTCTCTATTTTTCCTCTTACCCAGGTTTTCCTTACCAGAATCTGGAAGTTTGTTTATCAGCATGGTGTGCATTGCCATGATGTTTGGCCCTGTGAAGCACTCAACGTATCTGAGGACCTAACAGGGAAGAAAGCATTAGGAAAAAATATTAAAGACATGAAAGACAAGAGGAAACGTTGCTGAGGAAGCACTGGGGCCTGGGATGTTTGCCTGAGGACTAGGGTGCAGGAGGAGGAGGTCGGGATGGAGGGATGCAGGATCCAGCATGGCACACAAACAGGCATGGTGGTAGGAGGCCAAGGCAGAAGGTGGTCCTGCTGGGTGGAGTTGAAAAGATGGGGGGGTTCAGACTTCCACATAGCTATGGCTTTCCACCACAAGGTGAATATTGGCTACAAAGCTGGGCCTGCCCAGAGAGCAGGTGCTTTGCCTGGATAAAAGACATTCAGAAAAAGTTGCTGACCTGTCCTAATGGCCCGAAACAGTTTGGGTTTGTCACATTCCTGACTGGCTCTACACCACAGAAACTGGGGACAACTGCTTTTAGTCTTCTGCCCTGACCACCATCCATCCTATGTTCAAGCAGGCCATTCTTTAAAAACAGCTTGCTCTTCCTTCCTCACATTTATATACACTCATGGGAGTGACATAGAGGGGCTCTCAGGCATAAAGGATGTAGCTTTAGCAGAACCAAAATGCTTCCTTGCACAGGCATTAAAACATAGACACATTCATACAGGCTCTTCCACTCCCACCCCCCTTTTTGCTGATTTTTTAAAAAATTATTATTATTACTATTATTATTACTTTACCTCTGGCAGAGTACAGTATCTGAACAATTCTTTGTCTTCCTGGAAGTCCTGCACTTTATTAACTACTTTTTCAGACTGCCCATACTGGGATTTCAGGGACTCGTCTTTCATAATCATAGCTCCTGGTGGATTCACCTCTCTCTTACAGATCCTCACAAACTCCTTCCTGCAAAAGCAGAGGGAACATCCGTGTTGGGAGAACCCAACTTCACCCGGCTTCCCAGAGCTCCCACGGGATGTTGCTGCCCACAGGACCCCCCAGCACCTCAGGCAAGTGCCCCATACCTGAAGCGCTCAATGTCTTCGTCAGAAACAAGCTTCTTGATGAGCAGATACCCATTATCTTCATAGAACTGCCTTTGCTCGGTGGTGAGGACATCGTTGTCCAGGGTGTAGCTGAGAGCCAGAGGAGAAACACATTAGTAGGGCTGGGCAGAACAGCAGTAGGACAGTGACAAGTCGGGGATTGGTGGCTGCTGGGGAGAATTCATGAGCAGAAAAGCTGGGATGGGTCCTCAGCAGCTTTACTTCCAGAGGTACTGAAGCACATGGGAACAGCCTCTGCAATCAGATTATCCACTCAGATGTTTTCAAGAAGCTTAACCAAGCTTTTCTACTAAACTACAGTTAAACAAAGGAGAATATGAAAGGCTGAGGGACTTGGGTCTTTTTAATCTGGAGAAGAGAAGGCTGAGGAGGGATCAGATCAACACCTATAAATACTTAAAGGGTGGGTGTCAAGAGGATGGGCCCAGTCTTGTTTCAGTGGTGCCCAGTGACAGGACAAGAGGAAATGGGCACAAACTTGTACATAAGAAGTTCCATCTAAACATGAGGAGGAACTTCTCCACTTTGAGGGTGGCAGAGCCCTGGAAGAGGCTGCCCAGAGAGGTGGGGGAGTCTGTCTCTGGAGACATTCAAAGCCTGCCTGGGCACATTCCTGTGCAACCTGCTCTGGGTGGACCTGCTTTGGCAGGGGAGGTGGACTAAATGCTGTCCAGAGGTCCCATCCAACAACCTCATATCATTTGGGGATTCTGTAATATACCCTTGCAAAATGAAAGGCTACACAATGTCTGGTGATCAACATGTATGCTAGGGTGGAAAAAAGAATCAAGTTTATGGGGGTTTTTTTGTCTCTACAGAGGACGAGAGAGCTTACCAAAACCTCCCTGGCTGAGGAACAGCACTAACTTGGGCTGAAGTAGGAACGCTTGTCTGAGATGGAAATTAAGGAATATAAACTCAAGCACAACTGAGTAGAACATGCATACACATGCCCTGAATCCTACAAAGCTGTTCATCTTCAAGATAAGTGCCATGCTGGACACTCAGTTCCTGTTCTTGTTTGTTTTGCTTCTAAAAAATTCCTTCCCACTTTAGGGGTAGCACATCTGGTAAAAGAAATATCAAATAACAGCTCAGTACAGCCTTGTCCTACAGAAAAGTCAGTACAAAATCCCTGATACTCCAGAGGAGTTCACGGGCCTTGATTCATCCCCCAGAACATCAAGACACTCAATAAGATGCTCAGTGGAGATGTTTACTTGCCCCATTGCCCTCCCTAAGTTCTAGAGAGCAGCCAGACCTACCCAAACCCTACGTTGTCTCCTGGAGATACTTCTCCATCTCTCCCCTCCTAACAGGGATGTGCCAAATTTGGAGCCAGAAGTCACATGGGCTGAACCTGGACCTTCACATTCCCATGGGGCGGTGCAAATCCTCACCTTCTCTCCAGTTACTGCAGAGATTAGGTCCCTCCCAAACTTGACAGGGGGAGCACAAAGAGAGGAGAGGTAAGGACTTATCCTCCACCCATATCAACCGGTTTAAATAAACACAGTTGTGTTCTCCTGTGCAGAGAGAGGCGTTCTCATCCACAGAGCAATTAAACCTCACTCGCTAATGAAGCCTCACAAGAAATGGAATTGAAGCGTCACCCAGCGGGGAGGACCCAAAAAAAGAAAACCCCAAAAAAACCCCACCCCAAACGTTTTCCTGCAGATCTGATCTCTGGGTCTGCATGTTTGTGTTTGGAGACCACCGTGCTTCAGGAATTTATGTAAACCAAAGACTTTCCTCTGTTGCTCACCACCGCCTTTTGAGCGCACTATAAAAGCGTGCGCGCTTCTGGAATAAGAAATAGGTTTCATCACAACAGTCGTGTCTATGGTCCCTACTCCAGGAAGCTTAAAAATGAGCCGGTCAAGAGTCACGTACGGTGGGAGATGAAATGCAACACGTGCAAAAAATCGTGGCAAATATAAGGAGCCAGAGTGAGGAGAAGGTGCTGAGAAGTGGGTGGAAGAGAGAGAGAAGGAAGAGGACGTGGGGAGACCAGGTGGAACCCACCACAGCAGGTCCCAGAGCAAGGGATTGCTCAACTTGAGCGCACTACTGCTCCACACACCACATTGGAGGTCCAGTTTCAGTGAGAAGAGGTCTCCTGGCCATTCAGGCTCCTAAATGTCCACAGACAGCTGATGGGGACACAGGCCCTGGTTGAACCCCAGCTGTGGTGCCCTCCTCAGCACACCTCCACCTCCCAGAAGCAGGGGACAGCAGGCAGGTCCACCAAGGGCTGGGCTCTATTTGAACACCTTCCTCCCAGGCTTTACAGCACCTCTTCCTCTCACTGTTTTTTCTCTGTTCACCCTGCAATGCTCACAGGACGAGTTTGGGTGGCTTGGACAACTGAAAACAAGAGGCACATGAGCTGGGAAGGAACTGCCACCTCTGGCAGCTCATTTTGGTGAAGACATGGAATATTTAAACTTCCCCTCACACAGGCCCTTTTGGGAATGAAATATTCACCAACATGTTAACCAACTGAGTAGACAATGCAATGTTTTTGGACAGATGGAAGCATGGAGAGGTTCAAGACGCCCAGAAGCTTTTCCAAAGCACCACCTTCTCTCTGCAGAGTCTCAAGGGACGGTGCAAACTCCTGAGTATCTAAGACAAGCACAATAAACTGGTGTCATTCTCGGAGAAACCGCCTCAGAGACACCTGGCAAGATGGTCCTGGCCTGAGAGCCACCGCTCTGCCAGCACCACCAGGGTTTGACCAGCAGCAGCCAAACACCCAAATCCCTCCAGTAGAGCAGCTGCTTTTCTGAACCTCTTCTCTTTGCCTGCATTTTGAGGAAACCTTCACCTCTACAGTTGGCCTGCTGGTTCTTTTTGGTTTTCCACTGTGTCCCAAACCAGGCAGCACCCAAAGTGAATTCACAGCTGTAGGAGCAGAGGTCTTCTACAGGCACTTGTGGGTGTAGCTTCTCCTTGGCTGCCTTCCTGTAAGGAGGTAAGTGCTGGTGTTACCGATGGAGCACTTCCCTTTGGCTCCTGCATGAAGCTCCCAAGAAAAACCTGCCACATTTTACCTCTTGCTGCTTCCTCTCCTTCCCGGGGTCACACAGGAGGACCCTGGGAAGGCAGAGTTTTCCCACTGTTGTGTAGAAATAACTCCCCTTCCAACAAACCAATACAACCAACACACACCAATCTCTAACGTACCGACCCCTAAAAGCAACTGCAGGAGGAAACTGAGTATGTACAAGATAGTATTAAACTCTATGTCAGGCAGGTTTAATTTTAAATAGAGAGGAACAGGATGCCTTCTTCTCCAGGCTGGGAAGGTTGGAGGCTGGAATAAGCCAGCAGAAGGCATCTGAGCCCCCTTCAAGCAGTGAGAGGGGGGTGCACACACCTGCACCCCAGCAGGGCAGCACAGAAACCCCGCAGGCTCGGGGGGGTTTTAACGGTTTATGTCTCCTTTAAGACATTTCTATTAAGACATTTCTCCCTTCATAAAAGGAGAGGGAAGGAAAATTGACTGTCCCACCCAATTCACCAAACCAGAGACTACAACAAAACCACTGCACCGAGGTAACATACATCAAATCAATCTATTCTTACTAGATTCTGTCATTTATTTTATCCACACCCCTTTCTTATTCCAGCCCAATTAAGTTAGATTTTTGTCCAATGCTCTTTGCATCAGAACCACTGTAGCTGGATTTAAAACCAAACCAGCTTGTGCAGCTCCTCTCCTTACTTACTTTCCCCCCTCTAGACAACCAGGGAGCTTTTACCAGCTTTTATTTCCAATTTTGTGTTCCTGCTTGTGCCTGTGCCTTATGGCAGTCTGAGTTAACTACTATCCATTCATCTTCGTATTTTTAATATATTTGAAGACTCCTACGTGCTGTTTGATCACATCCTCTTCGCCAATTTATTATACTTCAGAGGTAACTCGTCAGCATTCTGCTCTTGCTCGTTTATTTGTTTTTCTTTTTAAAAGCGGGATTTATGGCAGCAGCTTTAAACCCACCATCAGCCAGCAATCTGCCTTCATTTAACCTTTGGAAACACGGGACAGACCAAAGTGAAAACTTCTTCCCGCCCTGCTTTCCTTTCCCTGATCTGTTGTAAAGCTGGAAACCTCCAACATTTCCACCTCGTTTCCCACTCACAAACCGAGCCCCCATGTTTTTCCTGCTGCCGAGTTACCAGCCCAGCCTGTCCCTCTCAGCAAAATCCGAGACTCACTGTGCAGATGTCGAGCCTTGCAGAGTTTCTCTCTCCCAAACCCATGGATCTGTAGGAGGAAAGTTCTCCACAGGTCTCCCCCAGCACTGAGCAAGGGCGGGGTTATGTGCCATGGAGG
>VXBJ01006729.1:180175-204981 GCA_013400055.1 Nycticryphes semicollaris | reverse complement strand
AAAAAAAAAAAAAACAAACCCCAAGGGTTCGAGGGTTTCTCCTTTTTCCAATTTGTAATTCATTCAGCTAGGAATCAAGAGTTCATGCACTTATACAAGAGCAATAAAAAAAAAAAATTAAATATTTATTTTTGAATAACAAGCTTCAGTTCAAGCTGCAATGTTGGCAATGGAGATTTTAAACACAGATCACAAAAGCGTGCACAAAAATGTGTTTGAGCAAAGAACAAAATAATACTAAGAATTATACTAAACAGCTGCTGATTTTAAAGAAACAAAAAAGGCTTGTAATCACTATACAAAATATAAAATGTATTAAACACTACCATCCACAGAACAGAGGTTTATTTTAGTTTGATTATATTTAAAAATTATTTGTGTAGTTATTTATATAGTGAATTGTAAATGAATATTATACAGTAACCTCCTTTTGGTCTGCAAAACCTTTGTTGCACTATAGCACATCCAATCACGTTGCAAACAAGAAAAAAAACCCAACAAACCAAAAAAAAAAAAAGAATTATTTTTTTCCTTACTATCAATAAAGAAAACAATCATTGATAATGCAGTAAATATTGTCAGGTCTACAAATAATGAAATTAAAACCGACTCCTTCGACTCTGAAGCGCTTTCCATGCAAAGTCAGCACTTGCTGGTTTCAAGAGTGCACCACCAAGCAACGTCCAGGGGTGGAGATGCTCTTGGTAAGCCTAAACCTTACCATAAAAATAAAAAAAAGAAACCAAAATAATCAAAGATTGAATGTAATCATGCAACCCTCTTACTACTGGGTATACCCACCGTGTCGCTTATTGATTTATTGCCTTCCTGGAATATCACTCAAGGCATCACAATTAGACTTATGATAAATATACATATAATGAAAGGACACAAACTGCTATTTGACACTACTACTGGTAATGTCTGTGCTACGTGAAAGCACCTTTAAAAAGAGCCTATGCGGCAAGAGATAAGTGTCTAAAGATTCAAAATGAATCAACAGTATTGGATAACAATATAATTCTCAACTCAGAAGCTGCCTCAAGATTAGGTGCATCTTCAGTTAATGTAACAGGAAAAAAAGGCAATGGATTTTATTTTATTAATTGTATCCACTCATAAACTGACCTAAGGCCACCAGATGTGCAGACACAACAAGTTTTCTTTTCTTTTTACAGTTCTTTTCAATCGTAGGATGATAAAGGAATAGATCTATTTAAAAACAAACAGCTATTTCATCTCTATTAAGAGGTGGCACCGGGCGTGGGGTTCACGTTCTGAGTGGCCACCTGTGGTGCGACTTCAATGATTCGTGGCTTGTCGATAATTCTGGCCGTGCGGTTGCCCTTCTCTACAATGCCGATAATCCACGCTTGGTGACCTTCGCCGTATTTTGGAGACTTGATCTCGGCACAAAAACGAGCTGCCTGTTCTCGTGGTAAACAGATGAGGAGGCCTCCTGAAAAGGGAAAAAAACAAACAAACAAACAAACAAAAAAACAAACAAAAAAACCCACAAAAACACAGCATTAAAGCATCTGATTGCAAAGCGTTCCAACCTTAATCCGCCAAATCCCCAAATCCTTCCTTAGACTTTAGTGGATTCTGCCAAACTCCAAGGGCTCCAAGACAAGACACAGGGGAAGTCGGAGCTCTTGCTTCATAGAAAGAAGTTTGTGTCTGAATTTGGTGTTTAGTGGGTATGCAAATGAAGCCAAATACACACAAAAGAGGTTGGCAAAAGGACAGGGTCACTGATGCCAACAAATGACATCCTGAAACACCAGCGTTGTCTGTTCCAACAGAGGGACTGCAAAGGGCCTCTACACAGAAACATTTTGGATGAACGTCACGTTCAGGTACCTACAACCACATCTCGGTGGCAGCTGATGCCACCCCATTGCCCGCAATGACACCATTCATCAAGTAGAGGCAGAAAATTAAACATAGGCTTGATCCAGCGCTCCCTGTGACAGTCCTTTTGACCCCGTTGTTAGGGAATTTTTCCAGGGGCCTACGAGCAAGTCATTAAAAGTTTTGGTGCTACCCTTTTATTACACCTTGGGCACCTTTATGTTTGCTTTTCCAAGCCAACAGTCCTCCCCATGGTGACTAAAGAGACTTTTAGTTTAAAGACTGAGGAAGAAGCAGCTAGTGAACAGAGGGAATTACTTATAAGGATATGTGGAAGCATGAAAGTTATTTTTTAGGTTCTATGTGAAGCAAGTGAGTGTGCCATCCAGAAAAACACCTTCCTCAAAAGTTTGAAATCCAATAAAAAAACCCCAGAAGCTTGGAAGACAGTGGTTAAACTACTCCAGATGTAACAGACCCACCAACTGCAAAGGGATTGTGCCATTCCCATGGAAGGCTCTGAATCAAATTGAAGAGAAACTCGAGAAACTTATCACAGAATCACAGAACTGTCAGAGTTGGAAGGGACCTCTAGAGATCATCCAGTCCCACTCCCCTGCTAAAGCAGGGTTGCCCAGAGCACATCACTCAGGATTGCATCCAGATGGGTCTTGAAGGTCTCCAGAGAAGGGGACTCCACACCCTCCCTGGGCAGCCTGTTCCAGGGCTCTGTCACCCTCACCAGAAAGAAGATTTTCTTAAAATCTGAATGGAACTTCCCGTGTTCCAGCTTGTGCCCGTTGCCCCTCGTCCTGTCACTGGGAACCACTGAAAAGAGTCTGGCTCCATCCTCCTTCCACCCACCCCTCAGATAGTTATTAAGAAGGTCTTTCCTCAGCCTTCTCTTCTCCAGGCTAAAGAGTCCCAGTTCTCTCAGCCTTATGTCATGGTGCGAGTGAATCAGGAAAGATGTTTACAAGTGGCAGTGGAGAGAACGTGCTGGTGAGCCCGAAGGGAGAAGTATGGTGAAAAAGGAAGTAAGAGCACAAGAATAATCTCTTATTAATTACCTATTATTCCCCACACACTCTCTTTCTGCCATTTTGTATCACTTGGGCACATATTCTGTTAATGCTCTTTGGCAAGCTCAGAAAAATATGTACAAAATCCCAGTTTCCAGTCAAAAACATCACTTCCCACCATGGCTGCATCCCACAGTTTGATCAATAACCCTTAATACAGGCTGTATCTTGGTAAGTAGTAGGACTCCTGTCTGCAGGGACTGTCATTTCTCTGGTAGATTGACCAGTTTAACCCTTTGGGTAAATCCTTAGGGTCTTCCACTATGAACTCTATTCTATGTCACTGGACTTTCCAGCTGCTCTGGTTTGTGTCTCATGGACAACCACAAGAAGTCTTCACCTGGCCACCAGGAGTTGTTGCAACGTGCCTGTGGAAAATAAAGCAGCAGAGCCACCCTGCAGTGAAGCAAACAGCAGTTCAAGGGGTACAAAGTCTGAGGACTGTGTCAGCCACCACTGGAGACTCAGATATTTGGGGTCTGCCCTGGCTTGCCTTTTTAAAACATAAGGGATTTTTCTTTTTTTTTTTTTGGGTAAAAGGTTTTGAACACTGTTGGGTTTAACTGTTCTAGTGCAAGCAGGGAGCTGGACAGAAAAACTTCAAGAGCAGACAAGGCAAAGGTTTGCAATTAAGAGCAGAGACACAAACAGGTCAGGCAGGAATTGAAACCAAGTGTCCTTGCCCCTGCTAATGGCTTTTTCCCACAACGACTAACAAAAGGATGAGATCATTAGCCTTGCCCCTTGGCAGGCACTAACAGCCCTTCTTTTCTACCCATCTGCCTGCTTCCACACAATCTGCACAAATACCTCTACCACACTAAAAAAGTTGGCTGACACCAGTCAACAGTTTATCAGAGAAGGACTGGCAAAACCAGACCCATGCATGACTAGTCCACGTAGAGTAATTTTCTAACTTATTTCTACAAAAAGCCAGTTTAATAAACAGAATTCGGGGTTTTCTAAACTGATTGCCTGATTGTAGCTTTAACCTTTACCAAAGTTACCCAAAAGAGTCCAAAATAATGGAACACTGCAGTTTTTAGAAAATACACCATAAGCAGGGGTGCTTGTGTAGGATGGAAGAGATGACATAATACATCTTTCTAACACTGACTTCTGTAAACAGGTGCCCAGCAAATGTGCACTGGGAAAAAAACCAAAACCAACCAGGTCTTAAAATCCATTCAAATAGTTTTCCAGTAAATTTCTCATTGCCTGCCCAACTCTTCTGAAAAACATCTGTTCACAAATGAAGAAGCTACAGACAGAGCATTTCTGGAAGACTAAGACAACAGAGAAGATCTGCCTTATAGTATGAACTGTCCTGAGCAGCCCCCAGAGGCATCTCACAACTGGATACGGAGGCACAAAGCAAGGCAGATGCTCGCTTTCATATAAATCCATAAAGTGCACAAACTGTGAGTACTTTTGAGTGCTGCACCTTGTTTTGGGCCTCTCACTACACAAAAGACACTGAGGTTCTGAAGCAGGTCCAGAGAAGGGCAGTGAAGCTGGTGAGGGGTCTGGAGAATAAGCCTTATGAGGAGAGGCTGAGGGAGCTGGGGGTGTTCAGCCTGGAGAGAAGGAGGCTGAGGGGAGACCGTCTCACTCTCTACAACTCCCTGAAAGGTGGGGGTAGAGAGATGGGGGCCAGTCTCTTCTCCAGAGTCACAGGCAATAGGACAAGAGGAAATGGCAATAAGACAAGAGGAAATGGCCTCAAGTTGTGCCAGGGGAGGTTCAGATTGGATATTAGGAAAAAATTTTACACTGAAAGGGTTATTAAGCATTGGAACAGGCTGCGCAGGGAAGTGGTTGAGTCACCATCCCTGGCAGTATTTAAAAGATGGGTAGACTGAGACCTTAGAGATACAGTTCAGTGATGTTTTCTGTCAGTGTCAGGTCGATGGTTGGACTAGATAATCTGAAAGATCCCTTCCACCTTTGGCAATTCCATGATTCCATGGAACAGCCCACCTCTGTACTAACAAGCATCCCAGCACACCCTGCCCAGGCTAATCCATGCTGCTGTGATATGTCAGGCCATCCAGTGTGAGCCTAAAGACTACGGGACTGCAGTTATACAACTTTCAGCCCAGAGCTATTGTGTCCATGTGGTTATGGATCTTTCCAACATTTGGCAGCCACCTCTAACGTAAGAAATGCAATGCTGTGATGAAATCAAATATACATGCTTTGAGGCACTTAGGGTTCACAAATAACCAGCTTTGTCTTGCTGTTTTTCCCATCATCATCTATCTATGCTGAAACATAAGCTGTTCAGCGTTTCAAAGACACCTCTTGCTCAGTCCCAAAAGAGATTCTGAAGTCAACTGTTTTCCACTCAAGCACTCTCAGCAGTGCACATGCACACATCTGTCCTGCTTTCTGTTCTTCACTGAAAAGACAGAGCTGGATACCCTCGGGGTGCACGATGGGCAGCTCTGGAGACTCGAGGGCAGGGTTTGCAGGTAAACCCTTCCCCTGCCAACTGCTCTACAAAACCTTTGCCACAGCCACTCACCTGACAGAGCATCCTGCAATTCCAGCTCTGCGTCCGCTCTATTTTTTGGACTCTTTCCAATCGGTAAAAAACGCTACGTGCGCTTTGGTTACGTGGACTCCTGGGTAGGTAAGAATCTGTCTGGTGCTACCAATCTCACCGACAGAGCCTGCCAGACTGCCACCAGATATTTCTGGTCTCTGCTGCCTGAAGCTGGGTTTGAACTCTTGAAAGGGTTCACGTCCCATATCCTGTTACACATCATCTGAGCCACACAGCCTCTGTGGGACAGAGCGTCTGTTTAAACACAGATGGCTAAGGAAGAATTCAGCAGATCCTGGTAAGTTGTGTATTCACGAGGGGAAAAGTTTATGGCTCTCACTGTGATGCTTCTTTCCAGATCTTTGGACTGTTTTGCTTCAAGGGGCCCCAACTGCAGAGAATTTGGATAATACTTTTGGAGAGCAGGAAGAGGGTGGAGAAATGAGATAAGAGAAAAGGGAGATTTGTAGCTACATCTTCCTCATTTCCCAAAGAGAAAGAAAAGTCAGATTAAAGAAGAAAAACAAAATGGAACAGGATGGAAAATTGAAGGGGAAAATGAAGTAGAGAGACTTCTAGCAGAAGACAATGATCACGCTCATCAGCGGAGTGGCCTACACTTAAAAATAAGGCAACTTTCAAACCTCAGAAGTTCTTATCACCTGATGACTGTTTAAATGCTTATCTGAAATTAACTCAGTGCTCACAGCCTGATTCTCAGTCAATGTCTGTTGTACTAATTGTCACTGCAACTGGCAGCTTTATTAAATACAGAACTCAGGTAACGAATGGTCAGAGACCATTTTTCCCCCCCCCTGCTAATTATAGTCCTTTAAAGTCAGATTTCATAAACATAAGGGAGAAAATTTATGTTTTAGGATGTCTGTGTGCTGTGGACAGAGGCCTCGGTCACCAAGCCCGGCCCATTCAGCGTTCAACTTCAAACACATTCATCATGAAAAGCAGAACACCACTCATTTGACTGGCAAACCTACTGCAGGTGGCTTTACCTTTGAGAAAACCATGTCAGCTGTGCTGGGATTTTCAGATAGCCACTGTTCTGGAGTTAACAGCCAAGAGAACAACAGGTTTCAAAAGAATTCAGAGTCATCACTAACTTCCAACTGCAAAGCGTTCTAGATACAGCAAAGGTTTCTATGATGGTGTTTCAACAAGGGAGTAGAAGGCATTCAGGATGGGATGGTGGTTTGGAAGTTTGGCTGAGGAAGTTAATTGTGAACAGTTGTGTGGCTAATGCTCGTTAGCTTGGCTATACACCCAACCAGCTTTGACTTTCACTGTAAAGCACACGATTTGTACTTTTGAAATGTTATTAAGTTCTAACATGGAGGTGTAGGGAAGGAAAAGGGTGGCACAACTGTCACCTACCTGAAGTCTCTGGACAAGTCCCGTGCATGAGGCCAAACATATTGCCACAAGCCTTACTGACAGCTGCCATCTTAGCAAGAACAGGAAGGTTATGAATAACAAAGGACACCTCATTTCGCTGCTGCTTGGCAAGGTTTTGTGCGTGCCCCAGGATTCCAAATCCTGTGATGTCTGTCGCTGCATGTGCGTTGAAAGTGTGCATGAGTCCAGCAGCTACAAGAGAGAGGGGGGGAGGACAACAAATCAGGAAAAAACATTACCAAGAAAAGCAATGCTTCAACAATATTGTGCACAGTTTGAATGAAGTTGCATACCCACAACTGGAATCAGGTTGGTTTATTGTTTAGATTAATAAAAAAATACCATGCTTGGAAGGAACTGGAATTCACCAATACTGCATGAACCCCTGACAAAGTTCAAGTTGTATTTATGAGCATGCTCTATTAGACATGTGCTATTAATTTATATTAACAGTCTAAGAAACAGAGGTTTGCTCCAGATCCAAACCTCCCAAAGTTGAGGGCCAGAGAGGTTCTGAGCTCAGCTTTGCTTCACTAAAGGCAAGGACCAGACTCATCCTGGGTTAGTTTTCCTGCATCTCTTTCCCTGCCACTTGGTAAAAGTCACATCAGAACTTAAGTTCTGGATGCTTAAAGTTTAAGAGCTTAAGAAGAAAGCCTGCAAGCTGTGGGGGAAGGGCCTCCCCACCTACGCATTCATGAAATTCTTGGGCATTTGCAGCTACAGAACCCTGGGTGGAAGAAGGGTACCTCTTCGTGCAGGACAATAGCTCCAGTTAAGAATATTTAAGTGTATATAAAGGTGTCTGACGAGGGAATGGAGAAAAACAAAACCAAAACTGCTTTGCCCTTCTGTGTTTCCCAGTACAACAGCAGGACCCAAGTTCCTTTCCATAAAACAATCCCAGTCATTTATTTTTCCTGGAAGACTTTGTTAAAGAATGAAAAACCAGTGGGATGACCTAACAAATACCAAATGAAAACTGAATAAATGGGAGAAGAGATATTTAACCACCCCTCTTCCTTCAACTGAGAAATAAGGAAATGCTTAATTCAATTCTCTGCTCCTCCAAAGATACTTTGAACAAAGAAGGGAAATCCTGGGTTAAAATTTCTAGGATAAAGCAGAACAGTACCCCTATCAAAATTAAAAGGACAAAAAAACCCCACCACCACAAAAACAGGAGGAAAAAAAAATCCAGAAAACATGTGCTATATATTCCATATTCCATACTTTGGGCAGCACATAACATAAAAAAAAAATAGAAGAAAAAATATATATTGAAGCATACAAAAATGAAGAGCTTTTCCTTTTTCATTCTATTTCAATTTTTTTTAACCTTATTACAGTCAGGTCCTCATGAGTTCTTAAGGCACAGCAGATAAGGAACAAATCCAATATATTTCTCTTTAAAACATCCTCTAACTCACTGCAATATTACTTGCAGCACTCACATGAGTCATAATCATCTCCAGCGTCGTTTGTGTTTTTGCTGTATAATTAAAAGAAGGCATTTGATTTTAATTTGCTTGCTTCACAAACACTGAACAGCAGAAAGATGGGGCAGGAAGAAAGGGATAAAGTGTCTCTATGTCACATTTCCCCACACCAGTGAAATGAAATTAAGTAGAGAGTTAGGAAAAAGCACAACCTCCCCCCCAAAACACACATTTCTTCTTACCTGTTCTGTTCAGTCGTGCCATATTCATCATTGCTTCCTGATATGCTAGTTCCACATCTTCCTGCGTTACCACTAGTTTGATTTTATTCCACTTTTCTGGCTAATGGATGAAATAAAAGAGGTTTATTTGAGATTTTCAACTGTGTATTTTAAAGCACACCCACACCACTTTAAAAAAAAAAAAATCCCTCATCCAAAATGCACTTGGACTTTGTGCCTCACTCTGCTGTACCCAAGTGAAGCTCATTTAAAGGTCTATTAGACACTAAGCACCTCACATCGTGGTTTCAGCAGCAGAGTGGAGTGGAATAACCTACCCTAGGGCAAAGAACTCCTTCAAGGCAACTCTCTGGCTTGAACTCCACAGCCAAATGAAATTTCCTGCTGGATATTGAGATTTGTAATCTCTGGTTTCTTGGTGTGGTTTGTTTTGGTTTGGTTTCTTTTAAGAGAAAATTCTTGATTTCACATCTGGACACTTTGATCAAGAAAGGCCACTGATATGCACAAGCCTAGGTCTGAGGAATGTAGGCTGAGACAGGATGTAGTCACTCCAGTGAGTTAGGATTAAGGCAGTTTCATAAACTTTCTTTACAGTTTAATATCTGCTATCTCCTTCCACCCATCCTCCAGCATCTTGTCTGGACTCACGCCTCCATCACACGCTTTTCATCCCCAAATGGTCTTGGAACAATTTGAAAAATGGTACCTTTATAAAAAGGGCAATTGTTTCATTCAAAGCTGAAGTAATTCCAGATCCAGAATGAAACAAAGCAACTATTTAGCTGTTAAGAGCAACACTACAAACTGGTTTAATTTTCTGCTTTTTTTTTTTTTTTCAATGGAAATAAAATTACAGAGAACTGAAAATAAACAAAAATTGGATTATATTTTCTAAGACACAGTGCCTACACTGCCATTCCACAGAATATAAAATACTCTATGCATTCTATGTTAAAATACATAGAATGCATAGAACAAACTTATTACTAAATCAAAGGTGCAAAAACTACTAGGAGCTGGTGTACGATGCTGCACTGGGGAAAGACCTTGTGAAAGAGGCTCTTCTCCTGAACAAATTAGTGCTGACTTCGAGGGGTATAAGAGAGAACCCAGAAATGGCACGAGGGGGAAGAGACTGGGCAGCCAAAACAAATAGAAGAGCAAGGTAGTATGGCAGTAAGAGCAGAGCTTCTGACATTAGGTTGAACTGGGTCTGACTAAGTAAGAGAGAGAGAGAGGAGAGAGAGCAAGTAAAAAAGGTAAATGAGGTTATTGGAGAGGGGACAGAATAGTGATTATTCTTACTATGGGTGTGACTGCAAAACTGAGCAGTCATTCTGCCTCGGTGTTCAAAAACGTGATTCTGAGGCTGATCGTGGCATAGAAACCAGTCAGGTGATGGGAAGGGAAATCACAAATGAGGTGGAAGCAGAACTCAAGGCTGAGACTAGGAGCCATAAGCACAGGTAGGATACAAATTAGATGGAAATTCCACTCCACTATAGCATTCAGATTCTGGGGTTAGTAGAGAGGAAATAAAGGAAGAAAAGTTCACAAAAATCTCCCAGAACAACTTTTTAAAAGGAAACTTAGATTTCCAAATGGGAAGGATGTAGTAGACAACAGCAAGGGCTCAAAAACCCCTTCTGAAGGAGCACATCAGAGCAATCCCCTTCATGCTTTTCAGCTGAAAAAGGAAAAGATCCAGCTGTGGACCAGCCTGATCAGCCCACATCATCAGCCCAGCAGCCAAAGCCTCAGAAAATGGCTTCATCATCCTTAGCACGTCCCTGACCTGGTCCCCTGGGGGCCCAGCTCACCCCAGAGTCTTTGCAATCTCTTCCCTTGCACCCGGGGGCAGCTGTTGCTGGCTAACGTGACTGGGGCTTGGCTGCTAAAAACACTGGAGAACAGTAAACGAGGACAATTTTTGCATCCATTTGGATCTTCCTTTCACTTATCACCAGGAACTCATTCACCACTGCTCTGTTTAAGTACCTCAGCTTTTAGGCTGTTCATTTTTTTTTTTAAAATTTGTTTTGCAGCCACATATCTCTCCACTCATTTCCCTTTCTTGCCTATGCATAAACTTGCTGTACTATGTACCTTCCCCCTCATACTTTTTAATACAAATCCCCTACCAAAACTTGATTTATGGGTGGATTTGTGATGGGTAATTCTAGTTTCACTTTCCTTACTCATTCACAAAACAAAGCTCAAGAAAAGGCAGCACAACTACTCAGAAATTTTCCTACCACAAGCAAAGATATATTCTGTTTACATGTAATAAGAGGATTGATTTCCTTGCTGTCCTCATTTTTCAGACCAGCAAGTGTTTCTGGTTGACAGTCAGGGAAATTAGAAGTACTTGAAATATGTGGAAATGTCCTTAATTTGCAAGTCTGTGTGTCTGCATACAATAACAGATATATTAAGTAGTAAGATTACGGCCAGAAAACATACTATAAAATTGGTGTCTTGTTGTTTCACTTCATTTTCATATCAAGATTATCTGAGGCCCTGATCCTTATATCTGATTGGAAAACGCAGGATTCTGCAGAGGTCAAAATTGCTAGGCCAGACCCTATGAAGAAGGAGAAAATTATTTTTTTCTTGTTGCTCATGCTCCAGACTCCAGTGAAGGTTTAAGCTGGTTCTCTCCCACTTTTGCTAGCACAGGCTTTGTAATTAGAATTCATCTGACAATGCAGCAGTTACAGCCAAGACAAAGTAGATTCCAGCTCAGTCCTCTGCCAGTCTATTAGCTCAGTAGTCCCAAAAGTAGAAAAGATGCATCTTTTTGAAGTGTAAACTGAGCAGTTATAATTCTGAAGACACGTACTGGGAGCCAGACAACATAAGCAGATGCCAATTTTGCAGTCACTTTTCAGTTCAGTAGTTACATTTTTGCCTGAAGTAACAGATGGAACTATGTCTACATACATAATGCTGCTAGAAATATTCTTACTGAATGCACAGGGTAATACATGTGAAACGTAGATATATTTCCATGTACACAAGAAGAAAGCCTAAGAACAGAGACAGTAATCTTGGCCTAATTGCCATCAATAAGCTTTTGCCAATTACTTTGGCAGGTGCAATAGGGGATGATTTTACCCAGGGTGCCAGTCTGTTGTTCTGTTAGTAAACAATTTTGTTTATTACAGCAACGCCTGAGAACTAACTAAGAATTAGACACAGTTAAGATGGGCTTGCTAAGCACAAAACAGTAAACTGTCACAATTCCAAAAGAGTTTTGCACGTGTACAAGTAAGGCTGACACACTGAGAAGGGAGGGATGGGAGAGAAGTTCATTCCCAGCCGAGCCCTGAGTGTACTTATTACACTGCAGAACTTTGTCATTTTGAGGGAATGAGGAATGTCACCTTTAACTCACACCCCCTCTTCCCTATCTTTTTTGGGGGTTTTTTGCAGTGTACTCACAATATCTAGCCACTGGTGGACAGCTACAGCCACTTGTGTTCCCAAGGGTTTAGTTAATACAAGCACATCTCCGGGCACTGCGTTGTCTGGCCTGAAAACAAAGAATTCATATATTAATTACATATAATTCACACACATTATTAGGAATAAGCCCTGATAATTACATTTTCGCAGACCCATGTATCTTGTTGCACAGTTAAAAAAACGACTAATTGCAGAATCCTTTGGGATTCATTGCCATGGGATATTACTGAGCAAACAGCTGCAAACTTATTTAAAAGTGCTAATCCTTCTTTCTTGAAATATAACAATGCTTCCAGTTAGATACACATGAAATCACATCTTTCAGTTTACTGGAGCTGTAAGATAGGATAGGGAAAAAACTGACCTTTGTTACTTCAGGGCATAAGCCAACCATCTCTAGGATCACAAACAAATTCATTTGTACAGTGTAACATGCCACAGTGGGACATTCAAAATCAGTTACTGGTAAATGGAGAGAATGCTGTAAACATGTAGTTCTCTACAACTCTTAATAGGATAACTGGGAGATGGTTCAAGATGTATGTATAAATACCACATAAATTTGTGTCCCAAGATAGTCTTCAATACCCTTAAAGGTTAGAAGCTTAACTCTACTGTCAAAAGAACGGGATCTAAAGATACTGGGGGGTGGGGAGAAGTAAAAGGACATCCTGTTTAAAAAAGCAAATATGTACAGAAGGGATGTGGCATCTGTAGAGTGCTAAGGACAAATGCAAGCAGGAGAAGGTACTGCTTTATTCATCAGGAGACAGATTACAAGATCACAACAAGGTATTTAAAGGATTTTTACCGTATCCCTTCAAACCAGAACCTTTGATTTTTTAGCGATTTAACTTACATTATAAATTCATTAGGCTGACAGACTGTCGTGGCCACTCCTCCTAAAACAATCCAGGGATTTAACACTGTTTGGCCACCAGTAACAGATGTTCCTGCCTCTTCTGCTGCATCTTTGAAACCCTGGATAATTAGAGGCATCACTTTGTCTCTTTCCTAGAGATCAAAACAGAAGTCAGAGTTCCATACACAGCAGTGCTAGTCATTTCAAGACTAGTCCAGGGCTTTAATCACTCAAGCCAAATCAGTTCATGACACAAAAGCCAGCCTTAGGGAGAGGTCGGCCTCCTGAAAACTGCATGTTAGCCCACAGAGCTGTGGTTTTACAGTTCTATCTAAAACAGGTGATGAGACATTCTTGTACTGAAGAAACATTCTTCAAAAGGTCATATAAAATTAAAGAAATCAAAGTACTGGAAACTCAGAACTGTTGTTATAACCAGGTACAGCCACAGCAGCGCAGTGCAATATGGCAAAGTTAAATCAAGCTGCATTTGGCCTCCACTAACCTGCAAAATTTCAACTTACTTCCTTCTAAGAATAAACATCCCTTTTTTTTTTTTTGCTAGAGCAAAACAAACATGGTCACTTCCACAAAAAAAAAAAAAAAAGAAGACAAAAAGAAAAAGGAAATGTGATCTATTTCATTTTTTTTTCCTGCTTCAGGGAGATGGTACAAAGCTGGCATAAGCAAACAAGAAGTATCTATCAGCATCAGCACATCAATTGGTAATCAAATGCTGCCTTGGAGGAGTATTGTCCTGAATTGAGAGAAGCAGGCCCCATTTTGGTGGGGACGAAGGCATTAGCTGCAGAAGATCACAATGTCACAGAAAACCGAGCTTTTTGGAAGTGACCTCAGAACATTTATGAGGCAAGACCCCATACTATGAATGGTGACATTCAATCAAACCGTATCTTCTTTAAAAGGGTTCAAGCTTTGAGGAGAGAATACACTGAAGGTAAACACTGTTTGGGTCTTCCTTCGAAAGCAAGCACCAAAAGTCTTACCCTATCTGTCATTTTATTGCTGATTCCAAGAAGCATCAACATGTTATCGCATTCTGTGACCCCCATGGCATAAAGGTCACTTAGGACATTGGCACACGCTATCCGTCCCTGAAAAAGAAAGACAGACAATAACAATCTGCAAGACTGTTTGTGAACGTTCAGACAAACACCCTCCAGAAACAAAACTTCCAGCATGAGTTCATGCTCTGAGACAGCTTATTCCACAGTCTCCTGCATTAAGAAGCCCATCCAAATACGTGGTGTGACCCACTTCATGCAATGTGCCCACCTAGAAGTGGTAAGGTAAGAATTCAACCACAGGTAAGGTGAGAAACCATCCCAGCTGTCTTGGTCAACCTACTCTCTCGCTGGCCACACTGAGTTTAGACTGGATGCCTAATTTTAAAGGTTGAAATTAATCTTGACAAAGTCTAGCTCTGATGACAAACTCAGATTTCCTACTAACTTTATTCCAGCACAAAACCGTACACACTGTCACAGATGACCAAGAGTGGTACATAATTAACAATTGCAAAGAAGCTAATCAAAAAGCTTACAGTGCTGTGCCTCTCCTGCATCAGAATAAGTAGGAGAAGGGGACCTCAGGAAAGCTGTTTGTTCCTCTGCAATATCCTGGAGTACCCCCACACCCCCAAGCTTTTTGGAGAGAGTTGTGCCAGCACAAAGCCACACTGGGGTGCTGCTTGTGTCAGGAAGTCACTAAGAAGCTGCCTGCAGAAGACACCATGCGCTGGGGATTAAGGAGCTCACGGTTCCCAGAAGCTGACCTTTTCACTGCACACAGCTACTGAGGAGAGATGTCTGCCCCCCAACATTTGTACAGTGCGGGAGATGTGCCTACTCTGCCACTTGTTCAAGCAACAAGATAAGGCTGAATTTTGCTATAGCGCATACACTTTCATTTACTTCTGTGTGTGTAAGCATCTCCACTAATAAAAATCAGCCCAAGAGACCTGGCTGTCTGCTGAAGATTCCTATAAGAAGTCATGAAGGTGACAGGACTGAGAAGAAAATCGCTTGCGTTACAAGAACCCAGCTACCCCAGTTTCACTAAATTAATGGATCCAAGTCAGGGTTTGTTGAGGTGTAGAACCAGCACAGGTGAGACATCAAGTTCTCTGATGAAAATGCAGAATTTTATGATACAAGATGCGCCCTAAGAGACAGCAAGATAATTTTAACATACAGGACAAATGCTGTTGTGTTACTCTGGAAAACTCCATGCATTTTATTAAACTTGTTTTAAGTTGACAGCTGCAGAAACTGTAACCAACATCTGGTTTTATGATTTTAAATCTGTGCTTTTCATAAAGTTCAGGGGGAAGACCACTGTGATAAAAACAACAACATGCTTTTTTGACACAGTTTGGACTACAGAAAGACACTTTAGCTGGAAGACAAATTTCAGTGGGAGGGAGGTGGGGCGGGGGGGGTGGAGAATGAATTTAAGCACCATCTCCAAAACCTTACAGTCTAATCACACATCCAGAATTTTTGCAAAAATTGTATTATCAGACAGTTATTTTACTTGCTGATGACATGAAATAACAGCTCCAAATCACAATTAAATATAATCCACTTTTTCATTAATTCAAGAGCCTCCAGCAGCATCAGGGGAATCCCTTATATTGGGAACTGGAATATGTTTTAATCATTTAAATCTTAAAACTATTAAGAGAAGAGTGAGCTGCGTACTGTATGGTTTAGTGGATATTGGCTGTTTAATTTCCAGATGTTTAAAAACACTAAAGCCTGCCATTTTCCTTTCCTGGAAGGGGACTATCAAACCATCCTCCACTGTCTTCAGTATTTACCAAGTAAACTGCTGGTTTATGCCCTCTTAGGAATGATGGATAAGTTTTTAAAACCACGCTGACAACAGCTCTCCTTTCTAATAGTCAGAAACCAGCCTAACACTGCTTTTGCCAACTGGCAAAACTACTATGGAAACAAACTGAGGGAGTGGAGTGCAAGCCTCACATCTGTAGTAGCAGAGGGAAAAATACATGGCTTGTGAACGCTGATAAACACAACAGGATTCACAGAGGTCAGCCCAGAGGATGGGATCCCGCTTGTGGCCTGACTAGTGGCTGAGTCTCAATGAAACACAACAAATAATCCATAGGCAATACTTAGGGCAAAGGATGAAGTATCAGATCCCCATCCCCAGTCTTCAGTGAAGGTTTCTCTTAAAACAGCACCAAAAAGGTGCCTGGAATGGAGGAGGAAGTCAGTCCATTCTCAAACCAGCCAGTTTCCAGCTCCTGTACTCAAAAAGGCATCTCCAAAGCACCACAAAGATGGCCACTACCAGTCCTTTTATCAGTGGGTTCATACTTACTATGAAACTTATTTCCAATTGCTTGTAACTTTTCCATATCAAACTATTTAAAAGCTGAAAAGCGCTACGCTGGATACGGATTTTACAGGTGTAGATCCTAGGGATACTTCAAACAATGTGGATTGAGTGTTTTTAAGAATAAAGCCAAAGAGGAGGGAAAAGGGGAGAAGAATGAAGACGTTTTGTGTGTGTAACTGCAGAACTTCATTTTAAATAGGCAGTGACAGAGTGAGAGAAAGCAGAAATCTGAAGTTCAGGTAAGTCCACATGCAGTTTTGCCTTCCTCAGCCTTTTTCTAATCCCTTCTGTCACTGCACTCAGCTTGGAGTCCCTTTGCACTTCTGGCTTTCCCTCCTTGCTTTCTCTCCCCCCAACTAGGAAGAAAGATCAGACAAGGAGCTGCAGGTAGACACCACGTACAGAGAAAGGAAGAGACTCTAAGATAGGGAACACCCATCTCAAAACAGACTTTAATTGACTAGGTAAAGAGATAAGAGCAGAAGAGCAAGATGCAGAGTGTGGACTGCATATGAGTGATAACTAAACAGAGCGTGGTAACAAACAGTTGTGAGTCAGGGGGCATCCAGACTAAAACCAGGGAAAGAAGCAGTTGGAGAAGCAGGGCAGCAGCAGTGCGTCTTCAACAGAGGTGTCCAGACCACACTTCCATCTGCAGCCTGGACACCAACTCAAAATTCCTGAATCTCACTATTCCTCTGCTTTTACCAACCCTCCACAACACCTCCCCCCACCAGCACATTGTATTTGGCTGTCTTCCAACTGATGTTGCTCCACACAAAACCAAAAAAAATTGGCAATTTCTCTTCCCTGCAGGTACTCTAGTCCCCAGGAGAGAGCAAGCTGAGCAAAAGATCCAGCAGCTCCAGCTCTGCTGGATCACCACTGCGGATACCAGAAAGAAGGCTTGTGGCAGAAGCCTCATTTCTTGGTGAGCTTTAATTCTTCTGCAAACAGATGAGTAAGTGACATTCACAAGGAATGAGAAGCAAAGGACTTCAGAGCTGGAAAACGCCAAAGTTACTGTTGCAGGTGCTTGTGGATCACAGTATAGGCTGTAACTCTGATGCAACCACTGAAGTTGGAGTAAGGCCAAATTTACATTCCAGTCTTAACCACACTGGCCCAAACCTCATCTGGGCACACGCTCATGTCCTTGTGGCATCTCAAACCTTTTCTATCTCCAAACAAAACAACCCTCCTCCTCCACCACCACAGCTTTCTCATGCTGTCCCTCCCAAGTTTTTGTTGCAAGGTGAGAAAAGCTCCTCAGATGAAGTTGAACACAGCTCTCCAACAACACAGATATATTTTTGTTGATTTTTTTTTTATATCCCAGTCCCTGACGAGTTCCCACACGATGTTAAAGCAAGACACTTGAATCAACAACTCTGTATTCCAGAGGCCAGCCTAAGATCTTCGCTGCTCAGTTTGCAGAAAGAGAGCTCTTGTGGAAGAGAAATCAAAGGAGTGATGCCTGCATATGTGCACACCACCTGGTCAAGCATGCTAGTAAAGAATGAGTCGGTGCCAATCTCAAACTGAGCGTTCAAAACCTACCCAACAGGTCTCACAGAACAAACAACCGTTGTGGTTTCAGCTGGGAGAGAGTTAACTTTTTTTTAGTAGCAGCTGCTATAGCACTGTTTTGGATTTGGGATGAGAAATGGTGCCAGGTGGTCAAGGCCTTTCTTGCTCCTCACACCGTCCCACCAGCGAGCAGGCTGGGGTGAACAAGATGTTGGGGAGTACACACAGCTGGGACAGCTGAGCCCAACTGACCAAAGGGATATTTCATATCATGTGGCATCATGCTTAGTCTATAAAGCTGGGTGAAGAAGGAGGAAGGGGGAGGATGTTTGGAGAGATGGCGTTTATCTTCCCAAGTTACTGTCATGCACAAGGGAGCCCTGCTTTCCTGGGGATGGCTGAACACCTGCCTGACTGTGGGAAACAGTGAATGAATTCCTTGTTTTGCTTTCCTTGTGTGCATGGCTTTTGCTCTACCTGTTTAACTGTCCTTATCTCAAGCCATGAGTTATTTTTCTCACTTTTATTCTTCCGATTCTCTCCCCCATCCAAACTGGGGGGAGCAAGCAAGCAGCTGTGTGGTTCCAGCTGCTGGCTGGGGTTAAATCACAACAGCAGCATGCAATCACATAAACAGTAGTGAAAGCATGCCTTAAAGCGAAGGAGTCACATTCAAATCACAGCAAACATGCATTCTAGCATTTCTGAACTTTCCTTTCATTAACACCTCCTGTAGGAAGTCCTTAAAGCTTTACTAAGACTTTTTTTTTAAAGTTAATTTGTTTCCCCAAAGCTTTACTAAGCCTTTTTTTAAAGTTAATTTGTTTCCCCATGACTTTCTGTTCAAGTCCATGATCACTGCCACATGTAACACCAGAGGAATCTCTGCTGAGGTGGACTAAATGAAATATGGACAAAGAACGAACCAAAGTCAAAGCACACACAACTTCCAGCAAGTCATTTCAACTTCTCCACCTGCAAGCAGAGTTACTACAACAGGAAAAGTGGTGTTCAAAAAGCACTCTGAAGTTGCCAGGTGCTATTGTCATTTAGGCATTTCCAGTTCTAACACGTTACCTGGTTATTTCAGAACCTCAAAAAAAGGCCAATTCCAACGCGGTTCTGCTCTTAAGTGGAGTTTACTGTCTGCTGCTTCATAGACAGCTTTTTATTCTACCCCTTTTGGGCTTTTCAAGCCAAATCCCATAGAACTACAGATGGAGGAAAATTTGAGTGAAAGGTGGCAGTTCTCCCAACTTTCACCTCTAGAAAGCAGCACGGCAGCATTCCTAGCTGACATGGAAAAGATTACAGGATGAAACTAGGCCTTTCCCTCTTCACGTGTATTTAGGCAAGACTCTGAACGCAATCAAACAATTACCACTACACATCTAGAAGAAATGGTCAAAATTGCCATCAGATTGGTGAGAAGCTCAAAACAAATGAGCAATATAACTAACAATTACGTTTAGCCAACTTACCATCATATAAGGATCATCCACAATAGGATAAATATAATCTGTCGTCTGGACCAACGACAAACCTCCATGTCTTAATGGAATAACACAAGTGTCCATCCCAATTCCTGCAAAGAAATCAATCCATCAGTGACATAAGTTAACTTTGCCCTTAATTATCTCTTGCTTTTAACAGGAGAACTTATAAAACATGTCTCTGAAATACAACTCACAAGATGCCTAAACAGACATAGCAAATTACTTCCTTAGAGAACATGTAGCACAAGTAAGAGGAAAAAGAAGCAATGAGAAATCCTGACTGGAGCATAACAGAACAGTAAATGGTTGAAAGAAAGAACTAAACTCCAATGTTCTACAGCTTGTTGCAGCATAATAATAGTGCATTGCTTTTAAGAACATCTGTGCTTGTATGTATGTACTTTTTAAATTAAAAGGAACTATGTGAATCAATATTGTTGAAAGCAAACAGCATCCCGTCACTCCCATCTCAACAAAAACATAGTGACAGTTTTAAAAAAAGAAATAGCCTCTCATAAAGGGCATTTCCTCACTTCAGGAGGAACAAAAGGAATGCCAAAAGTCACAGCTTAGGTCCTTGGTGAAAGATGATTCACTCACTTGGAACTTCTGCAACGGTGTTAACCTCACCTTACTTCTGTGTAGGCTGAGAGGCGGCAAGACAATCTGCTAGACAGGGAAATTCCTTTGGGAAAACCACAACACCAAGCACAGCCTGTTCCCTGACAGTGGGTATTTCCAACAGAATATGTGATATTAAAACCTCCAGGCATTTGCTGCAATGCAAGAGCCCGCATAAAAGTGGCAGGTGACAAATCACAACGTGCTAACTGAGCTACACTCCCTGTCGATATCCTCATGCCTTGTGGCTGTGGCAGGTAGAATCACAGAATCACAAAATGGTTAGAGCTGGAAGGGACCTTAAAAACCATTGAGTCATGGGCAGGGACACCTCCCACTAGAGCAGGCTGCTCAAAGCCCCATCCAGCCTGGCTTTGAACACCTCCAGGAATGGGGCATCCACAATTTCTCTGGGTAACCTGTGCCAGTGTCTCACCACCCTCACAGGAAAGAATTTCTTTCTGGTGTCTAATCTAAATAACTTTATTTTTTCAATCTTTAATTTTAAAGACACTATATGCCCTCATAAAAAGTCCCTTCCCATCCTTCCAGTAAATCCCCTTTAGGTGCTGAAAGGCTGCAATAAGGTCTCCCTGGAGCCTTCTCTTCTCCAGGCTGAACAACCCCAACTCTCTCAGCCTGTCCTCACAGCAGAGGTGCTCCAGCCTCTGGTCATCTTTGTGGCTCTCCTCTGGACCCGTTCCAATAGGTCCATGTCCTTCCTGCACTAAGGACCTCCTTCCCAGGCTGGCACTAAGCTGCCTAAAATGACTCTGCATAACTCATGGGGCAAGAGTCTTCAAACAACCAGTTTTCATGGAGCAGATGCCACTCAGTAACTTATCCCCATGCATTAATGAAACACACTACCTAGCAAGAGTCACAAGCCTGTATTTGGCAGTGTCCTGTGTAAGGATGGAGTGAGCTGCTCTCATATGAGGTCCTATCGAGGACACATGATAGGTATGTAGGTGGAGATGATTTTGCCTCTCACTCCTACAGAGGCAGATCTTGCCTTGGAAGAGAAGGGATACTGAAAGAAGCTCATGAGTGGTAAGTAATTTACCAAGCTACTATTCACAATGTCCAGTGTCTCCAGGGAAGTGCACATAAGCAGTTACAGAGAAGTAGCTCATATATAGGAGTTGTTTTGCCCGCAGATCACCAACCGGTGCCACAATCCTGCAAGACTGATTTCACTTGTGCAGTTTTCCACAACTTCAGCAGACGTGCTGCTTGTCAGACAGGCCAAGGGGCCACCATGGTCCTTCTGAGGCTACTTTTCTGTTCCACCAAAAGACAACTGACTAAATAAATGAATTTGTTCAGAAAGGTGACTGAAAACGGTGATTTCATGGTGCAGAACAACTCTGAGAATTAATAATGAACTTGCATTTTCTTACTCAGATATACTCACAGCCATATTTAAGACTGCTCTGGGTAACACCACTTGCAGAACTAAAAAGGAGTGAGGTTGTGTTTGCTATTGGCAATTTCCCTCTTGACTGCACCCCAGAAACATGGTGCATATGCACAGGCTGTAAAGTTACCTGTCTCACAAGGTATCAGATGCAAAGAACACTAAAATTATCAGGAGACACATTTGTTAAAGGAATACTCACCACAAAAGTGTATTTTTAAGAGGCCTGAACTCTCCACCTTCTCTTACTAACAGATTTCCTGTCACATAACATCACACCTACATATTGATGGCATTAGTCTACTTTTTTACCTTTTCATATAGCTGGAGAAGAAAAATCTATTAGCAGTTCCATTACTGTTTAGAGCCTGTAAATTTGTAAGAGAAAAAAAAAAAACAACAAACAGCTAGATAATTAAATCTAAACCAAACTATTACTGATTTTAGAAATTTGCCCCATTGAAATGTTGTCATGTATAACCTATTTAATTTAGAAAAAAACATCTAAGTAGCAATTTGGAGATGAAAAAACCTGTAAGTGTCCTTCATTATGGAATATTAAATTATAGTGCTACCCCAGCTCCACACACAATTGCTGCTTAGATATTTCATACAAAGATCGCCATTGTTTAAGCAAGAACACGGGCTCTTTACTATTCTCTCACTGAACTCAGTCTCTACCAGAATAATGGGTTGCAACCTGTTTGCCTGATAATGGGCAATTAGCAATGTTAAAATAATTTTAAATAAGGTTATTGGACACTAAATTGATAATTATTTCAGAATAAATGCTACATCAATATTCCTAAACTGAGGAACAAACTTCATTCTACACTGCAAAGCAGAGATGGAATATGCAGGGCTGAGTAATCAGACAAACAATTAGAAGTGTCATTAAACACATTATCTAGAATAATTTATCTATATCAACATTATGTATACAGTAGCTGGCATCAAAATATCTACATTTGCCCTGTTGCCCATGTAGGTGGCTTGTGCATCTGCTTGCATCATTGTGCAAATACCAAAGAGAAAGTGCAGCTGACAAAACTACAGAGGTCTTGGAAAGAGAGCCTTTCCCAGGCAGCTTCTAGAGGTGAGCAAAAAAGTTCGAGTGGGGAACAACGAAAGGACTGAAAGGAAAAATGACAACTGAAAAAAATCCACTCCCAGCCTCAGCTGAAGTGAGCAAACTTTCTCTTGCTCACCGTCTCTGACCTAGTAACAGCGGGGAGGGAGAGGAGAACTTCACCTGCAAGTCATCTAATGGCATAAAATGTATTGCATTAATTACAAAAGGCAGTCTATTAATATAGAACTCCAGAAAGTAATTGATACAATGTCAGTTTGCACAGTATCTGCTGGGGAAAGGGAGGACTCATGGTAGTTGTGTGCCTCAGTTTCTAGTATAAGCAAAAACCAGCTTCAAGCATGTGCCTGCCATGATGGCCATTCCTGACTGTTCTTACTTTGCAGTTGTGCACACTAAAGGCTGTTGAATAATTAAAATAATATTCTCGTATCCCAGATGCCAAAAAACAACACCACAAGATTCAGACTTCAGACTTCTGAACACTGGGCATGCATTAGACAACATACCATTTTCAAACCGATTAAGCAAACCACAAATGAGATAGCATCACAGAAGGATCACACCTTGTCTAGAGGAGCAACTACTTACCCAGCCTGGGCATAACTGCCCCCAGGAATTGTTCATCTTCCTGAAAATGGTTTTCTTGTAGAGATTCGAGCAGTTTCTGTAAGACATCCTGAGGCACTTTGCAGCCTGTGCCTTTCAGTTCAGTGAATCGGGTCAGACGGAAACTCTCGTCCAGTTCGTAACTTTCTGGGTTAAACGACTCCCGAACAGACATGGTTCTCTCGCACAGACTGCTGGCCTTTCCCACCCCAGAGCAATGGTACCACAATCTCTGCTGATCAGTCTAATTAAAAAAATAGGAAAAAAAAAATTAATTTGGAATGACAGATATACCTAGGACCTACAAGACAACAGGTTATCTGCCCCGGAGCAAGTTAAAGAGAGAGAAAAGCACTCAACATCTTTCACTTGTTAAGACAGGTGGGCATATCTCACACCGCTCTTTTCTCCAGGACTACAAAGGAATGACTTCTCTTCCTACCTTCCAGCATTTAAAAACTATAACCATGCCAGGCAAACCAGAGAATGACTTTCTTTTCCAGATACGCTGCGTAAGTTTTTCATTAAAAAAAAAAAAAAAAAAGAATCTAACACACTTACCAACCTCATTTAACAGAGAGGTAATGAGAGAAATAATAGTTCCCAGACCACTGAGGCTGATTTCCAAAAGGCAACCTGGGCCCTGATCCCACAACATGCTCAGCAGAGACATCTGCTTGTACTCAGCTCAGTGCGGTGTCATAATTTTAGCCATTAACATATTAATCTCAAAAATAAGATGCTTTTCAAAGAATGGCTCCGCTTCAGTTCTGATGTAAGAAGCTGAAACTCCGTAATACACCTGTTCTCCTTGGGGGGAAAACGCAAGCCTGGGGTTCTGTTAGTACAGGTAACAGAAGAACAAAGGGGCCGTATTCAATCAAGCTGCTTTACCTACAAACAGGCCAGTTTGCCTTTTAGTATGTTCACAGACATAAAAATGTCAAAAAGTTTCTTGCCTCTCAAGCCCTTTTTTAGTCAACTAACGATACCGAGAATACAGAGAATTGCCCATTAAAATGGTAATGTAAAAAGACACTGATGCAACTCATTTAATAAAATTCTTAACAATGCGTGTCTAATTTTAGAACGTTTTTCCACTCTGACTCATATACACCACACTCCAAAACTAATAAGAGGCCTAACTGAGACACTGACTTGTAAACAGTAACGGCTGTGATAAAATGCAATTCATCTTTTTCAGAGAAGTTTTCAGGAATTACTAAAAACAACCTGTCTACGGTAGTTTCTTAGAAATCAAAGATACCGCCTAACAAAAAGAACAGAGTTCAGCAGCATTGCTGACAGAATCTGATTCTGATGGTCACATCATTAGGAGGTTAAGCAGAAAAGCAAAAAAGCGAATGGAAGTGACTGGTTTTCGCTAAATTCAATAGCACTAAACATAAGAAAGAAATCTACAGACTGTGCAAACCGATTTCCCCTACACAGCACTTCCTAACAAGTATGTCCATTCCATAAACCATTAAGCCTACTAATTTATTGACTGTACTTTGTAGGAATTGAAGTTTTAAGCTCCCTGAGAACTTCTGATGTGGAGCCCAACTCCCCTTTACGGTGCTTTCCCTTCTTCTCTGGGAGGCGTGGCACTTTTTAAAAACAAATCTTCCAAAGCCCAGGCTCGGGCAGTAATCCAAACTCTAGTTACAAGAACGTGTCTTGGATGAGCAATGAATTCAGTTTGTAGCTGTTGTCTTCTAATGCAAGACACTAAGCACTTGCAA
>VXBJ01006729.1:110849-178227 GCA_013400055.1 Nycticryphes semicollaris | reverse complement strand
AAAAAAAAGTCATGTTTGATCTGTGTTGCACCCAAAAGCTGGGCAAGAAAAAGACAGCGAGGAGGTCAGAAAGGCTTTGATGAGGTCCAAAATTGGTCTTGAGGATAGGCAAAATTCGGCCGTTGATTTTATTTTTTTTTTTTTCCTGGATGCAGAGCCAAGACTGTGACCCGGTGGAGCTGGAGGAGCCCTTAGGTGTCATCTCCGAAGGTCTCTGTCGGTGTGTGGCTCATGGATGGCTGCAGTGACCACAGCAGGAGAACCACCGCCTGGCTGGGTGCATCAACTGGTGGCTTTTTTTACCCAAAATATGGGTTAAAGAACTCTTCAAAAAAAAAAAAAAAATGTAATCTTGTTATGAAGCAGGTACTGATGAGTGTAGCGCTGCTCTGGAAAGCTGCACCATGTTGAAGTACCCCTACAGCCAGGACATCCCATCATAGAATGGTTTGGGTTGGAAGGGACCTTAAAGATCATTGAGTTCCAACCGCCCTGCCTTGGACAGGGACACCTCCCCTAGACCAGGTTGCTCAAAGCCTGGCCTTGAACACCTTCAGGGATGGGGCATCCACAGCTTCTCTGGGCAGCCTGTTCACCACCCTCATAGTAAAGAATTTCTTCCTAATATGTAATCTAAGTCTACCCCCTTTCAGTTTAAAATCTCATCATATCACTACACCCCCTGATAAAGAGTCCCTCCCCATCTCTCATCTCTCNAAAAAAAAAAAAAAAATGTAATCTTGTTATGAAGCAGGTACTGATGAGTGTAGCGCTGCTCTGGAAAGCTGCACCATGTTGAAGTACCCCTACAGCCAGGACATCCCATCATAGAATGGTTTGGGTTGGAAGGGACCTTAAAGATCATTGAGTTCCAACCGCCCTGCCTTGGACAGGGACACCTCCCCTAGACCAGGTTGCTCAAAGCCTGGCCTTGAACACCTTCAGGGATGGGGCATCCACAGCTTCTCTGGGCAGCCTGTTCACCACCCTCATAGTAAAGAATTTCTTCCTAATATGTAATCTAAGTCTACCCCCTTTCAGTTTAAAATCTCATCATATCACTACACCCCCTGATAAAGAGTCCCTCCCCATCTCTCATCTCTCCAGCCCCTTTAGGTACTGGAAGGTGCTATAAGGTTTCCCTAGAGCCTTCTCCAGGCTGAACAACCCCAATTCTTTCATCCTGTCCTCGCAGTAGAGGTGCTTCAGCCTCTGATCATCTTCATGGCTGTCTTCTGGACTCACTCTAACAGGTCCATGTCCTTGTACTGAGGGCTCCAGAGCTGGATGTAGTACTACAGGTGGGGTCTCACCAGAGTGGAGTAGAGGGGCAGAATCTTCTCCCTCGCTCTTCTGGCCACGCTTCTTTTGATGCAGTCCAGGATGCAGTTGGCTTTCCGAGCTGCAAGTGCCAAGCCTAATACTCTTGTCCAAAAGTATTTGCACAAATCAGCCCTTTTCCATCACTGATTTGTCAAAGCATCCCATTTTTTCTTATCCCATATATAAATCACTGGAATCAGACATATCTTGAACAAATCTCATTTCCAGCATCTTCTCAGTTTGCTTTCCTACCTCAAAGTGGTTTGTATGCTTCTAGATCCCTATTTCCCAACTAAAGCCAAAAGTCAAATGATTCTCACTTCACATGCGAGACAATTTTTTCCCATAAAGAAGGGAAATTTGATGTTATGGATAGCATAGGACCCAGTTTCACTTTGCCAAATAGATAAAAGAGGCACTTTGCTTCTTGCAATTTGCAATTAAGTACCTAATTAAGTAGTTGTCTGTTGATTCAAAGACTGCCTTTTATGCAACTGTTTTTGAAAACATCCTGTCTTAAAAAAAAAGCAGAAAGAGAAGAAATTAAAATGTTGCTTTTCTTGCCGGATTTTAATTATTCTTTATCTCCAAGCAAACACAGTGACCCTAGACTGCGTTGCAGAGATGCATTGGAGCTCCCGGTGCCAAGCAGGTTTAGGAAGTCACTAATATTATTTGTATAATTAATTGATTTTCAGGCTCCTCCGTGTTGCTCTCCTAAAGTGTTTCAAACTTGACACGCAGCAGTTGTTTCTCCATCAGCAGCTGTGGCGCCTTTGACTGATGGTTTTGACAGTAGAGATGAATCAAGGATGTGATGCCCGCAGCCCTGACCTGGAGTTTGAACTCATCTTCTTCCCTCTCAAAGGGAGACAGGGTGGAAGATCTCAGGATCTTCTGATTGCTATCAATCCGAGCTGATTTGCTGAGCATTAGCTTCATATGCTTCTGCATGCTCTTTGGTAGATGATTTCAGTCTGAAAAAACCCACCCCGTAAGTGTCTTGAGAGATGGTAATCAGATGGTCAGATCTAACATTTCTCCAGCTTTTAGCCATCTCCTCTATTTCCAGCACCTCATTTAAAAAAAATAAAAAAAATATCATGAAACATAAGGAGAACCGTGAGAAAAAAGAAAACATGACTGCTGATGATTTTTAAGCCTTGACTTAGTTTTTTTTTCCTTTCCCATTTCTTTGTATGGGTGGGGGAACTGAATCCCATTTTTACCTTTTTTTCTCCAAACCCATGGAGGGCTAGACAGTTTTTTCTTTAAAACAGGGGGAAAAAAATAATAATAAAGATTTCCAGGTGGTAGCATGACTCAAAGAAAACCTGAATAGATTGAAATTCCTGCCAAAGGGGTAAGGTCTGATGCCACTGCCTGATGCCCTGCGTTATGTGCAGGAGTGGGAGGGAGGTACCTGGCTTGTGGGTGCTGTGCCAAGGCTGCTCCTGTCCCTTCCCATGGTTTCTGGGGGTGAGATGGTCACATCTGAAGACAGAGATGAGGGAAAGGGTCTCCAGGAAGGGAAACAAATGTGGGGGTATCCATGTAGCCCATTAGTACCAATATGAATGTGACTCTCTAGAGCTTAGACTAAACAGGACCAGGATACGGAGGTGGGCCCTGTGCATAATTGCCTGCAGTGATTAATTATAACCAGGCCTCTTGGCATGGGTGATGGCAGAGCATCCTCAGGTGGATCTGCATGTGTCCCGGGGGACACGTGCGCTGGTCCCTCCTGCCTGCGCTGGGGTGGGTCTTTCCTTGGGCAAACAGCGGGCAGGAAAGCGGCTTTGCCAGCAGAACAAGCCAAGAGGGAGCAGAACAAGCCACAGCTCAGCTGCAGCTTTAGGTCACCCTTGCCATACCTGGCACGCATGTACCCCTACTTCTGCCGGGGCCTCATGGTTGAAAGAGCTGCTGGGGGACATGTGGGATCAGAAAGGGAATCCCGTGCACCCAGGTAAGCATCCTTTTGGTGCAGGCTCGTAAGCAAAACCCTGAAAGAGTAGTGATGGATCCAGCAGCCCTGGGGAGAGCCCACACTGCTAAAACCACCTGCTTCATGTAACATTTTCCTAGAGTTAAATAATGGTTTTCTAGAGTTAAAAATGATCAAATGGGTTTGATTTCTCCCCCCCCCCCCAAAGGATTTTTTACCACCTGCGTTCAAAATCTCCAGCAGAAATTCCGTGATCTGGAGAGATTTGGTCCAATGCCATGAAAACAGCCTGCTCTGCACACCTTAGGAAGCACAAAAAAGGAAAAAGAAAAGCAAAGCAGGTAAGTCCCGCCATGCTGTGGCCTCTGGCTGCTGCTGGATCGCTCAGTCACATCAAAGCCGGCTGCCTCCTGTGCCGACACGAGGACATGACAGATGTCCTTAACCTTTACAGGTGCAGGGCCTGGACTTCCTCAGTCTTTTTTATCTTGGATGACTCAGATTTCTTTGGCCAAAGTGCTTTGTTGTGTATACATCCAGGTTAAATCTGAGCAGTATTTCTGATCCATGGAGGCTTCTGACTTGGTTGTGCATCTTTGGCGTTTTCAAAATGATCAGTGTTTGAACTCTTCCTGTTCTGTTTCTTAAATGTCAGCAGAATTTTTTATTTTTTTTTTAAATAAAACAATGCAGTCCCCCTCCACCCCCCGCAATGTTTGTGACTAAGAAACTGTGGCATCACAAGAGCATGAGAAAATATTGTTGATTAAAACCAGGGTAAGAAATGACAGCAAAAGTGATTTTTCATTTTTTTTTTTTTTTTAAATTTTTTTTTAATCATTGCAGAATTCCCAGTGAAGTGACTGGTAAAATGGGATCAGACGGTTCAGACCCACTTGTGCTGAACACTAGGTTTAATGCACTGAAACTACTTCCACTGGCATGTGGAGCTGGTCATACGCTTAAACATATGCATTTACTCAACATCTACAGACTTAGGACCTATTGTGCTAAACAATCTACTAGTCTGAAATGCAATTGTTGTGGGTTTTTTGATAGGAAAACTTGAACTTTGGTGTGATAATTTAATTTCTCGTGTTGTAAAACACATCTGACAGCATAGCTTTCCCTCCAGCTCTCTGTTTTGATAAAACAAAGTAAGTTTGTGCTGTCGTTGGCTTTCCTTGCCTCGTTTGTCTCTTCTTCCTGCGTCTCATTAATACACAAGCAATATTAAATAATAATGATGGCCTCTGCTGTGCCTTGGTGTTTGCTACTTTTTGCTTCGAGGAGCAGATGTTCCCTGTCCTTGTTTTCTGTCACCAAACGGGGACTTTGCCCCTGTAACCTTTGATAAGGTGCTTTAATAGTCTCTGACGTGAGATTTTTATCAAAAGCCAAATAAATAATACCCGCTTAGCAGCTTTTATTAAATGTTTCCATCGCATTTTACAGCAGTTTAAGTAAGTGGAGTTTCCTCTGTGTTTTTGAAGGCTGCGTTTATCGGCTGCTCCCTTTGCCTGCCTGCCCTCTGCCTGGTCCTGGTGGGCTCAGACTGGGCTGAGCCCCTTTGCCTCCAGGTGAACCTCTACTGTGGAGAGAGCACCTATGGCCAAGGGTCCCGACCGGGGCCTGTGTGCTCTCCCACAGCCTTGTGCAAGAGCCGCTTGTAGTATTGGGGGTGGCTTCTGCCGAATCCCCCTTGTCTTACCCACATCTCTCCAAAATTGCATTAGATTTGGAAATTGCACCCCTGGCTTGGTTGTCTGGACCTGTTTGACATCCTTACATTGTCACACCTGGGGATCAGTTCATCCCTCTGCCCTTGCCCTACTTCTGACAGGCTGGGGGAGCTGACACCGCAGAGCTGTTCCTCGTTGGTGGCCATTTGGTCACCACATGGAAAATAAAACAAGCACAGGGGGCTGGGCAATGCCGCAGCCTCTGCCCTCCCTGCAGCGCCGCTGCCCAGACTACATGTCAACCACCTCCTTCTCCCAAAAAAAGTTCATCTGTGCCAACGGTGTCTGCTTTGTGCTTGCGTTGTCTGTTCTTTGTGTCCTTCACCCTTTGTGGGGCTTCGTTTCCCCAAGCCATGTCCCACCATGCTGAGCCTGGGCTTCCCCCCAAAATTTGCCATTCCCTCATGCCACAAAAACTTTGGCAGGGACATGCCCTGGGCAGAGCCACTCCTGCAACATAGATGGCACCAGCAAAATCCCACTATCTTTTTTATGGGGCTGCTTTAACCCCATGTGCAGCCCACACACCCTGTGCTTTTCTGCACTGAGCAGAGCCTTGAGCCTATAAATAAATAATCCAGGAGCTTCAACTCCCGCCCGGCTTCACGCACCACTACCCCACTTTGTTTTGGAAAGGGCTGTGCCATCCTGCCAGGCAGACCTGCAGCCACCCGATACGGGCTCTCTTGGGATGAGCCTCCCCACCCACTACAAGGATCCCTTGGGATAAACCTCCAACACCCACTTCCCGAATTACCCCTCTGGAGTGATGGGTGCAGCCACGCTGAGCCAGCCATCATCCTATTCCAGCTGCTGGCACTCGCCAAAACATCTGCCTTGCCTGCTTCGTGCTTGTTGATGGAGCTGTGAGCAGTTCCCAGCATGTCGTTTGGGAATATAAATTGAGTTACTCTGAGCTGGAACCACCTGCTTCAGATAATTTCTTTGGCAAGGAGTCGTCTTACTCTTTATCCAGGATTTTTCTGTCCCCTTGTGCTGCCAGCCCTCCTTACTAACTGGGGGAGTTGGTACTGATGGGTGAGAGTTTAGATGAACCCATGGGGGAAATGCCATCCTGCTGCCAGAGCACAGCAGAACGCAAATGTGCTGTTTAAACCACATATTCATAGAATCACGGATTGCTTTGGGTTGGAAGGGACCTTTAAGTTTCATGTAGTCCACATCTTGCACTAGATCAGGTTGCTCAAAGCCCCATTCCACCCGGCCTTGAACATTTCCGGTGGTGGGGCAGCCACCACTTCTCTGGGCAACCTGTTCCTGTGTCCCACCACCCTCAACATGAAAAATTTCTTCCTTGTGTTCCACCTAAACCTGCTCTCAGTTTAGAAGACCTCTTTGACATCCCAGAGGGGCTGGGCCTCATGCAGAGGAGTTTGCACAAAGATCAAGATAGCAGTGGGATGCTCTCTTCGCCTCTGCCACTGGCAGCCAAGGTTGAATGGCCTCAGCTTAGACTCCGTCTTGCTTTGGGTGCTTCTGGTTTGGAGGTGCCAGGCACCTGAGGCTGGTTGGAGGCATGAGCAAAGAAGCAAGTGGCTCCCAGGGCAAACAGGTGGCTGTTGCAAGGAGTGACCGTGGTGACCCTGCCTGCTTTGCCCTGCTGGACACCAGATGGTGGTGGTGGGTGCTGCTACCCCCAGCTTCCCCTTCCCCTCTGTGGGCTGACACACAGCCCTCCAGGTCTGTCTGCTTCTGCTCCTTCTTCTGCCACAGCAGAACCCATTAGATGAGCATCTAATTAGAATCCTAGGATGGTTAAAGTTGGAAGGGACCTTAAAGATCATCGAGTTCCAACCCCCCTGCCATGGGCAAGGACACCTCCCACTAGAGCAGGTCGCTCAAAGCCCCATCCAGCCTGGCCTTGAACACCTCCAGGGATGGGGCAGCCACAGCTTCTCTGGGCAACCTGTTCCAGTGTCTCACCACTCTCACAGGAAATAATTTCTTCCTCATATCTAATCTAAATCTCCCCTCTTTCAATTTAAAACCATTACCCCTTGTCCTACTGCTCCATTCCCTGACAAAGAGTCTCTCTCCAGCTCTCCTGTAGGTCTTCAGATCGTCAGATACTGGAAGGCTACTGTAAGGTTTTGCTGGAACCTTCTCCAGGCTGAACAGCCCCAACTCTCTCAGCCTATCCTCATAGCAGAGGTGCTCCAGCCCTCTGGTCATCTCTGTGGCCCTCCTCTGGAGTCACTCTAACAGGTCCATGTCCTTGTGCTGAGGGCTCCAGAGCTGGATGCAGTACTATAGGTGGGGTCTCACCAGAGTGGAGTAGAGGGGCAGAGTCCTCTCCCTCGCTCTGCTGGCTGCACTTCTTTTCATACAGAATCACAGAATATCAGGGATTGGAAGGGACCTTGAAAGATCATCCAGTCCAATCCCNTCTGGAACTGAGGTGCCCAGAACTGGACACAATATTCCAGATGGGGTCTCACCAGGGCAGAGTAGATGGGGAGGAGAACCTCTCTCGATCTACTGACCACTCCTCTTCTAATACACCCCAGGATGCCATTGGCCTTCTTGGCCACCAGGGCACAGTGCTGGCTCATGGTCACCCTGCTGTCCACCAGGACCCTCAGGTCCCTTTCCCCTACACTGCTCTCCAACAGTACAGTTCCCAACTTGTACTGGTACCTGCAGTTGTTCTTGCCCAGATGCAGGACTCTACCTTTGTCCTTGCCGTATTTCATTAAATTTCTCTCTGCCCAGCTCTCCAGCCTGTCCAGGTCTCTCTGGATGGCAGCACGACTTTCTGGTGTGTCAGCCACTCCACCCAGTTTGGTGTCGTCAGCAAACTTGCTGATAGTGCATTCTTTTGATGCAGCCCAGGATGTGGTTGGCTTTCCTGGCTGCCAGCTCACGTTGACCGGCTCATGTTGACCTTGTCATCCACCGACACCCCTAGTATTCATAAAAACACACCTGATTTGTTGGCTGACAAAGCAGAGCTGAATCCCACCCCCGTACCGCGCCAATTGGGCACCCAAAACTTGAGCAAATGGGGAAAAGTGGTTTATACATCCCATTCCTCTGTTGGGAAATAGATGTAACCCTGTGCAAAGTGCTCTGAGGGCTGCAGGTGAGGTGCCCTGGAAGAGACCACGTGTGCTCAGTGCAACCGCTCGTCTCCGCAGGGATCACCACTGCACAGTGGTGTGTTTTTCCCTTTGGAAAACCTAAAAATAAACCAAACCCCTCAGAAAAAGTTTCATGGTTTGCTCTCCTTGAGGGGCTGAGCATGTTGCCCTACCAGTCTCACAGCAGAGAAAGAACCTAAACATCTCGCTCTCATCTAGCCCAGCCGGCTGGGGGGCAACAAGGTTGGCTGAGCCAATCCTGCAAGTGGCAACTCCCCCAGGAAACTCTTGGAAAGCACCTGATTTACATGCAAAAGTTGTTTCACAGGGACCGTCCACCGATCAGTGGAGCTGCCAGGCGTCGAGATCCTTCCTGTGGGGCTGGACCTCCCACTGTGCTGGGATGTGGGTGTGGATGATGGCATTGGGACTACCAAATGCAGCCCAGCGGTGGTGGTATGTGCCCTCCCAAAGGGCTCTTTTCCAGCATTTAGAAGAAAAAAACCCACCAAAACACACAGGGAGAGCATCAATCACACTGTTCAATCTTCCCATTTCTCCATTTTAATTCTCATCCCCTGCATCCCACTGCCCTGCCCTGGCTGCAGCCAATTCCCACTGTATTTTCCCAGGATTTGTGCCCAGGACTGGCATTAAGTAAATGCCCCCATGGCAGCATCTACCTTTGCAGAACCTTGTACTCAGGCGGTGGGAGAAGCTGATGGAAAGGGGAAAATGCTGGGGGCAGCTTGGGGGTCCCCGGGGAGAGACTTCCCTCTGGGTGAAGTGTTTTCCTGTGCAGATGGGAAAGCAAAATCCCACATATTGGCGCTTGGGCTGGCTGGGGGGGGCAGTGAAGTAAAATCCAGCCATCAACCCCAGCAACGGCTGCTTTGATTTCCAGAAATGTAATTAACACCCGCCCTGACACAACTCCCTGCTGGAGAGCAACCCAGCAGGGAAGAGCAGCTCTTCCCAAATGCCAAGTGTTGCCCCGAGCCCTGTCTGCTGCTTGCTCGAGTGATGCCTGCAGAGTCCAGGGAGCCACTGCAGAGCCAACTCTGAGCGTTGTTTTTAACTCAGTTGTTCGATTTAATCCAAGCTGTAGAGCCAAACCTTGCTATGACTAATATTCTTATCACTACCCATATGTCTGCAGTGTAACTGATGGGTCAGGGAATAGATGTGGGCTCCAAAAAATTGTTGGTTTGGGGTTTTTTTGGCTTTCTTTTTTTTTTTTTGGTAGGTTTAATCCATGTGGCTCTGCAAAAGTTGGTGTGAACATCAGAGGATGAGAGGTGGACGTGGGATGGATGGACTGGAACAGAGACATGCAGGAGGCTGCTGGCAGGTCTGCTTGTGCCTCTTACACTACCACCAGACATCAGCCTAGTGTGCACCTCCTGACACTCAGCAGGTACCACCAGGGCTAGAGCAATGAACTCAACCTAGTCTTCCCGGTTTGGGCAAAGACCATAGTCACTGGAATGGCTCTTGCTCATAGAATCATAGAAGGGTTTGGGTTGGAAGGGACCTTTAAAGATCATCTAGACCAATCCCCCTGCCATGAGAAGGAACATCTCCAACTAGACCAGGTTGCACAATCCTTATCCAACCTGGCCTTGAATGTTTCCAGAGATGGGGCATCTACAACCTCTCTGGGCAGCCTGTTCCTGTGTCCCACCATCCTCATCGTAAAAGAGTTCTTCCTTACATCCAGTCTGTCATGGCCAAGGTGATCTTGGTGGTGCGTAGCACAGACAGGTCAGGGTGGCCCTGCCCGGTTGGTGGTCCCATTTTGCGTTGCACCTCCAGCATCCCAGCTCACGGGACCATTGGCATGAGTGGGAGAGGCAGGTTTTGTTCCAAGGGACTCCTCACTGCCAGGACACCACTGCAATGCTCCATGACATAGAGTCCAAATACCCTTGCTGAGCAAGGCGACCTCTGCTAGAAGCAAAGCTAGTATTTTAGAGGTGATCTTGAACTGGGGACAATATTCCAGCGAGTTATAGACCAAGGAGGCAGAGTTCGGGGTAGAAAATTGCTTTTAAGCTCAGCCATTTAAAATATCAGCGTTAGTTTTGCTTCTAAAACTTCCCGAGTGTGAGCAAAAATCACCTCGCCCACCCACACTCACTAAATATTTAGTCATTTTTAACAAGTTAAACAAAGCCCTTTGATTGGATTTATGCTAATGGCTCCTCCGCAGGCATTTCTGATTCATTTACATTTCATTTTAAAATTGCCTGTGTACATTGCTGATTCTCAGCAACACCATTAGCAGATAAAAGGAACAAGTAACGGGTCACAGGCGCCACAAGATGGCAATAGTTGAAGAGCAATTTGTTTCTGGAGGAAGGGATCTGGGCTTTGCCAGCAAACCAGCCCTGGAAGGGCACGGCGCTGCCCGTTGCATTAACCTTCGTGCTTGCAGAGGGCTTTGCGTCAGAGGAAAGCAAAGTAGTTTGTGGGTTCATCTTCCCCCGCCCCCGGAGATGGAGGAGGACGGAGAAGATGTGAGAGTTGTTCAAGGTCGGCCCAGCAGCGTCCTGCCTCCCGGTTCTGCCGAGCAAAACCGGTGGCGTGGAACACGGGTGGTTCTCCCGCCTGGAGATGGAGGCTCTGAGTCCTGGCTGTGGGTGCAAAGGTTGGGTTTTCTTGAGTCTGAGCCTCCTGGGTGCACTGCTGTGCTGACCTCCTGCATGCCTCTGCCAACACGTGATCTGCGGGGTCAGGAGGAGAGGTCTCAGCCCCCCCAGCACCCCCAGACCCAACACGGGGAGTTTTGCAGTGGGTAGGAGCATCACTGACAGGGCTAAGACCCTCGGCAAGACAGGCTGCTGCGTGATTGCTCTTCAAACAGCGTTAGATCCTGTATGACCTACAAACTGTAGAGATGGGGTTCATGACTTTTGGAAGACCTTTGATATGGTCCTCCCCAACACTCCTGACTCTAAATTGGAGACGTGGGTGTGATGGTTGGACTGTTAGATGAAAAAGAAACTGGCTTTGTAGCCATGTCCAAAGAGTTGCAGTCAACATTTCAATGTCCAAGCAGAAACTATTAACAAGTGGTGTCCCTCAGGGATTCATATTTAGACCAGTATTGGTTTATATCTTCATCAGTGACATAAACACTGTTTTCTAGGACACCCTCAGCAGGTTTGCAGATGACACCAAGCTGAGTAGTGCAGTTGATTTGCTAGGGAGACAGGATGTCATCCAGAGGGACCTGGACAGGCTTGAGGGGTGGACCCAAGTGAACTTCATGAAGCTCAACAAGGCCAAGTGTAAGATCTGCACCTAGGCCAGGGCAACCCCCATAGCCTGGCCCTGGCCACAGGGCTGGAGGGACACTCCAGGGGATGCCACCCTGCTGGGATGGGTGCCGGGACCCTACATGTGGGTGACCTGCAGCTGAGGCAGGAATCTCTGCTGCTCTCAGGCTTCCCCAAGGGGACGTTAAATGAAAGACGGGAGATGATCCATCACGCTCAGAGAAGGGCAGCAAAGGAACCATGCGGGAGCTCATTGCTGTAATAAATGTAAAATGCAAAATCTATATTAATGCACTGGGGTTTGGCACACTTTATGCTCTCCAGGTGATGGAGCCAGGAAGGTGATGCCCCTACGGGCAGAGGAGCCAGGAAATGGAGGAGGTCTGGCAGCAGCATCCAAAACTCCATCTCCATGGGATGCACCGCATCTTGCTGCGTCCTGGCTCCCCTCCCTGGGGTTTGGCAGCACCTGGGTGTCCAGGTAAATTTTATGCAAGTAAAGGGTGTTTCTAACCCTGAGAAAAAACCCTTTCCCTGCAGGGCATCCATCCCAGTCTGGCCCTTGGCTCTCCCCGTGGCATCAGCCTCATAAGGGCAGGGTGGATGGAGGTAGGAAGCAGCTACTCCACTGGTGCCACCAAGCATCAGGCAAGGCAATGTGCGCTCCAGGGAGGTGGAGGACTGTGGGATTCAGGGACACAGCCACCAGCAGAAAAAATATAGTCAAGAAAACCAAGGGTGGATGCTATCACCATTCTCACCAGCCGAAAAGTGGGCAGCCTTGGGCAGGATCTACCACTTCTGTGGCACAGCAGCAGGAGGCAGAGATGCGGCAGTGGGGGGAGATGGGGTCTGAGTGCACGAGCAGGAGCTCAGGGGAAGGGAAATAAGGGTGCAGAGGGCCAGCTAAGAGCAGAGCAGTTTACACACATCCCCTGTGCCGTGATGAATGGAGACATGAGATACAGTCAGTGAATCCTGAAATCTCTCAGGATTAAATGATTACATTAATCTTTCCTTTCTCTAAGCCACAGTAACAGCAATAGCCACAAGCTGGTTCCAGTCCAGATCCCTCCATGCTAACTTCACACTGACTCGTCAGGGAGCTGGCACGAGCTCACAGCATCCTGAACACGTGAATGTCCCACTCGTCCCCCTCCAGCCCACATTTGGTTTTGCCTGGTGCCTCCATGGTGGTGCCGGCCGCAGGGTGAGAGTGTTGCTGCCAAAGAGGATTATTTTTTTGAAGGCTCCTGGACTGATTTCACTTGCCACAGCGTGGGACAAACTCCCAGTGTGCGTGTCCCACCCATATCATAGAATCATAGAATGGTCCAGGAGGTCCCAGGAAGGGACATCTAGGGTCATCTAGACTGACCTCCCCGCAGTCAGCAGGGACACCCCCAACTAGACCAGGTTGCCCAGGGCCTCATTGAGCCTCCCCTTGAATATCTCCAGGGAAGGAACCTCAACCACCTCCCTGGGCAACCTGTTCCAGTGTTCCACCACCCTCAGAGTAAAGAACTTATTCCTAATCTCCAATCTAAATCTGCTCTTCTCCAGCTTGAAGCCATTGCTCCTCGTCCTGTCACTGCAGGCCTTCCCAGTCTACAGACCCTCCCCAGCCTTCCTGTAGGCCCCTTTCAGGTTCTGGAAGGCTGATGTTAGGTCTCCCGGGGGCCTCTTCTTCTCCAGGCTGAACAACTCCAGCTCCCTCAGCCTGTCCTCGTAGCAAAGGTGCTCCAACCCCCTTCTCCTTTTTGTGGCCCCTCCTCTGGACCCGCTCCATCAGGTCCATGTCCTTCCTATACTGAGGGCTCCAGACCTGCACACAGTACTCCAGGTGAGGTCTCACTAGAGCACAGTGGCAGAATCACCTCTTCTATGAGGGTAGCTGAACCACCCCAGGGCAGGGAAGGTCCTCGAAGCCATCTGTGTGTCAGTGGATGGTAGAGCTATGTGGATTGGCCTTTTCCATCCACCTGACCATCCAGGCATCACCTGAAGACGACACTTCTCCCAGGAGTGTTGGTGGTGGACATGACCACAGGACATCCCTGGCCATAGTGGTGATGCCACCCCAAGCTGGCTCCACAGCTAGGCTCCAGTAGGAGCCATAGGACACCATGATCCTCTGACCTGTGGTGGCTCTTGCTGGGCAGAGGTAGGTGAAGGTCTTCACCTTTGTATTACCTTTGGGGGCAACCATGATGATGTAAACAATTTCATGCAAAGTTACACTGGAATGAGCTGCATGGGAGAGCAACCATCACTGGACCATTCATCTCTCCAGACCTTCAAGAAAGATTGTGGACCAGTCTGGCAACTTTTGGGCCCAGAGTCCAGCTAACAGGCTGCTACCCTCCACACCAGTTCAAAATCCTTCACAAAACTCCTTCCAAAGGGTCTCAGAGATCAAGGGTAAGAGAAAGCAGCTCATTCTTGGCTTTGGCCAAATGTTTCCAGCCATGGGGCCTCGCTCACCCCTTGCAGCCACCCTTGATGAGTGGATTTGGTTTCTGAGCAATGTAATTGCTATTTGGTAGTTACCTTCCTTGCTCTGCTGCGGTGAGGTCTTCCAGAACTGGAGGGCCAGAAGGTCAGCTTGAGGCGGACTTGGACATCTTGTGAGGACTCCTCCTGAAAGCAATTTTGGAACAAAACAGCACATCTGAAGGCATCTGCTGGAAGAGCCGGAGAGATGCTACATGGGGTGAGCTCAGTGCCTGCATCTGCCCAAGGGAACAAGAGGAGCAAAGGGGAGAACGTGGGTCATGAAATGCAGCCTCTTCTCCTCTTACCACCATCCCTCTGGTCAATGATTACTTGCAATTACAAGCTAGAATTACGTCTTTGTTCCTAATTAGCTCCCTTGCTCATCCTGATTCCTCTATACCTCTGAGGATCCGGGTGGAGGAAGGAGCAAGCACAGAAACTCAAGGGGTGTGTCTCCTCCATTTCCAAATTCCCCGAGTATTAGCTATTTTCTGCCCCCGTTAGCAGCACGTAAGACATGTGCATGGAGGGGAGGGGGGAAAAAGGGAAAGAAACTGATGGAATTAGTTCTTTTTTTTTTTAAAGCCCAGAATCAATGTTTACACACTGGAGCTAAATTATTTATACACATAATGTTATAGGTTTCACATCGGTGGCTTTTATTAGCATTTGGCAGATGAGAAGTCATTCCTGACCTACTTGTACAAACCCCATCTCGTGCCTCCACGATGACAGTGTGGTGGGGAAGGGGTGAAGGCACTGACCCCAGCCCAGCTGTGATGATACTGGAGCAGTGGGAGAGCCACAGAGGGGGAAAAGGGATGCCTCGGCATCTCCTACAAGGCATTTTTCTACTTTATATTTGGGGGAGAATGTGCAACAAGGCGTTTATTTTTGCAACGTCTTGCAAAACCCTGGCTACATCTGTCTCTGTGTGAGGACGTGGCAGTGGTGGAGGGTGGTTGCCGTCGGCACGTGGGTTTTTCCTGGGAGCGTGTCCCCTCTCTTCCCCAGCAAAGGAGACACGCTTTTCCCAGTGAGGCATCACGATCTCAGCACTGGTCGGTTTTGGGAGGGAGAAGGTTTCTCTCCAGGAGGGGTGGCCACGTTAGGACCACCCATCCCCAAACTGCTCCATCATTATGGCACGTGTTTCCCCTGAAAGACTCAGCCAGCTATTTCTAAACCATGTCACAGGCACTTGAGATGACTTTCTTCTTGTCTCGCAATTAATGCATTTTTTATAAAGCCCAGGCTCCAGTTTCCTTTCATGTTAGCAGGAGGATATCCTTTTTCCTCTTAAGCTTCAGAAGGACTTTTTTTTTCACCCAGAGTATTAATCTCTAGTGTCCTGTACACAAAACAGGGGGCCGCACTGGTCGAATGGCCCAGCGAGGATGCTTGAGATGGGCTGGAGCCCACACGCAGACGCTGACAACAGCGCTTTCTCCACCCCAAAGCTGTTTCAAAGAGGTGAAACGCCAGCCTTGCAGCAGAGCTTGCTGGTGGCTTTGCAGATCTTGGCACACAGCAGCATTTCTCACTCCTAATTGTATCTTAAAGATGGGCACTGCACTTCATGCTATAAATAATGACGTGTTAACCTGCCCTGGGTTTAAAAAAGCAACCCAAACAAAGCCCCGCTTTCGGGGATGCCTTGCAGTACAGAGCAGGTGAGTGAAAGTACTCGTTTAGGGAAGACTGGATTTGTTTCATCAGGCTGGAAGATGCCTAATTATGTGAGTGATGAGTTGCATTCAGATCTGAAGCCAATTTGTGGGCAGAATGAGGGTGCTGGAAGTTGACGTTGATTATGGCACGCTGGAGGAGTGGGCCCATGTGAACCTCAGGAAGCTGAACAAAGCCAGGTTCGAGGTCAGGGCAACTCGTGGCATCAACACAGGCCAGGAGATGAAGGGATTGAGAGCAGACCTGCAGAGGAGGACTTCGAGGTACTGGTGGATGAAAAGCTGGACGTGAGCCAGCTGTATCCTGGGCTGTATCCCCAGCAGCGTGGCCAGCAGGTTGAGGGAGATGATTCTGCCTCTCTGCTCTGCTCTGGTGAGACCCCACCTAGACCACTGCATCCAGCTCTGGGGCCACCAACATAAGAAGGACATGGAGCAAGTCCAGGGNGTGGTCTTTAACGGTGCCTTCCAACCCAAACCCTTCTATGGTTCTATGATTTACTTGCTCTTTCAGTGCTCCACCACAGAGCGTGACGGAGCTGACTCGCACCATGTCACAGGGATGCAAGACGTGCACCGGGCTCCAGCAGATCTCTGCAGCCACCAAAGTGTAAGGGAAACTCTCACTAGACTTTTTACCAGTGATCTACCCCCAGCACTCCTTATATTAAGCAGGAAAGGTGTGGCGAGCCACTCTTTCACTTCACTGGCTCCTTGTGACTGAAGGGAGTTTACCAGGAACATGTTTTTGCAGGAAATATTTTCTAAGGCTAAACAACATTCGATGAGGGTGTGATAATAAATTACCAAGCATATATCTTTGCTGCTACTCCAAATTAGGAGTATTGGTTTGTCCTTCCAATGTGTTGTTTCCATAGAAGCAGAGCTTAACCTTTTAAGTGCAGATTAGAAAGGCACCTAATTCAATTAAAATTAGACTTCAAGCATATCAGCACTTAATACTCAAGAGTTATTATGCAATTGGATATAGATGCCATTGCGATTGGCAGGGACCATGGTTTCTGTTTGAGCCAGCTGGAAAAAACCAGTATTGCGGTGGTAACTTCTAGGGTTTTCCATAAATTTCCCTACGTGGTCCACTAATTGCTAGGGAATTCCTCTGGACCGTGGGAATCCAGCACAGAACACAGGGACACACGTGCAATTAAAGTTATTTATTGTGGGTTTTCTTTTCTGAACTGACAAAGAGGGTTTCCCAGAGATCGATAACACGACACAATGTTATACACCATTTCACAACTAGTCCCTCGTCGCTTTATTAAGAACATAGTAATTTAAAAATATCTAAATATTTACATATTAATAAAACATATATACAGAAGATTGAGACATTTTTACCTAAATATGGAATGATTTTTTTTTTTTCTTCTCTCTAATAAACCCTATAAAAAGATTTCTGAAGAAAGTCTGAACAGTAGTCACAGTAAGTAAACACAAACGCAATCTTCCAAATTTACAAAACGCTGATTCTGTTGCTGAAGGGTTACGATACGGACACGACGGACCGGCGTCCCCCGCGCGGTGCAGGCAACTCCAAGCCACCGAAGGGAGGAAAAAACTCCACGTTTTAAAGTTCGCAGTGCACATTTCGATCTATTCCACAGTTTCAGAGAGAACACGGTCATTCCTAAAAGTCCGCAGTAGGTGGGTGGGGAAGGGCCGGGAACCTGGTTTCTCAGGTGCCAAGAGGACAAACTGCTCTGGTTGGTGCCGGTGTTATTTGTGGGCATTCGGTGACATCCGAGAAACAGGCTTTAGGATTGGTTAAAAAAACAAAAAAAAAATTAAAAAAAAAAAGAGATGAAATATCTCGAAAACCATCCCACTCAGTAATAGCACTTCTGTTGAGACACTCAAAAGGCCAAATAGTTTCCAAAGATAAAAAGATGCACCTAAAACATACACAGGGAAAGGGAACACAACGGTGAAGGCTTTAACAAGCTCTCCCTCCAGTCGCAGGAAACGTGCTCAAACCGCCTGGTGATGGATACAGATGGTGCAGGTAAGACCTTCTAGACTTTTTCCCCGACGTTTTTTAAAGTGAATTCAGTGCTGATGAAAAGGTGCAGAAGTGAAGGTTTGCAGGGAGGGAGGGCCATGTCTGATTTTACCTTAGCCCTGACCCGAAAGAACATGACCCCTTTCAACGTCGAAGAGGGTAGTGCAATTCCTTGATCGATTCACACATCTTAACTGCTGAAATATCAATAGAGTGCCAGTCAAAAGGTGAATTTATTTATTTTTTAAATAGGTGAATATTGTTGCCAAGGGCAGCCGTTGAAAAATCACAGTGTGCAGACCCTCTTCCTGGAAATCAGCAAACTAAATACGTTTGGAGATTGAGGTGGCAGGGCCAGGCTTGGTTAGTGGGGGGAGCAAAGCAAGGCGACAATGACCACCTCCAGCGATCTGCACCACCAAGATGCTCAGGAGCCATCCCAATAGGGTGACAGAGGGGAAGTTGTTTGAGGAATAGCTTCTCCTCCTTGCTATAATTAGGGAACCGGAAACTGGGGGGAGAAATCCAGCTTTATTTCCTGCTATCTCCAGCAAGGGCTTTTTGATTTGGTCATTGGTCCCACAGCAGCCAGGAAAGGGAAAGAGGGTCTGCAGACACCAAGAGCTTTGTCGAGTCAAACGCTCCTCGAGCCCCGATGGAGAGAGGCCGCCCTGGTCCCCGGGGACGGGAAGGGTCACCCAGCTGCGTATTCACCTCCGCGTGGCTTAAGACAAAACACTGCTGGCAAAGCCTACAATCACGTGGAAAAATACAATCGTGGAGGAAAAACAAAGGCAAGAGAATGTCTTCAGAGTGGATGCCCCGCTAATTAAATAATGCATTGGATATGGAGGGAAATTGTCTTTAATTAAGATGAAGAACAGTGAAGCAATCTGGCAGGTTCGTTATTTGAGGTTACATGGAAAATGCATGAGACAAAGCAAACTGGAAGGGAGAACAGCGCAGACGTCCACGCCTTGCGGTTCGCCGACGTTCTCACGCCGGCCTGGTGGGAACGTCTTTTAGAGGAGAGGATGTTTCTATCTGCTAAAAACACCGATGCAGGGTGTGAAATTCAAGCTGAAAAATCTGGGTTTGCGTCTATCAGATGATCTGTTGTGGTGTCGAAAAGGCTACCTGAAGGAAGAAAGAGTTTGAAGGAATCAGTTAAAAAAATAGAAAAATTTGAGAAAGTAGTAATTAAAAAAAAATCAAAATGATGAAAACAAAATATTTTAATTCTAACTTTAATTTGTGATGGGGCTGAACCACTGGCAGTGGCTGCTGAATTCCTTTTAGGGTAGAGCTTAATCGGCTACAGAAAAGCAAATTAAATAGAAGTTTTTTGTTTTTTTTTTAAATACAGAATTTGCCTGGAAAGTTTTTCACACAACATAGAGCGCACCCTGCTTCAGATGTACAGCGCTGGGTTAGACTTGGGCACAAACTGCACCGCGATGCTCACCCCTTTGAAGTTATGGTTCTGCAGAAGGGGAAAAAAAAGAACCACTTGAATTTTAAACTTTGAGGATGTTCTTTGGGATCTTCTTTGGAAAAAAAAAAAAAACACCACTCCACAGCAGTCTAAATGCTTATGGGAGAATATATATATATATATGTATATAAAAGCCTCACGGTATGATTATATCCCATCTTCTTTAAAGCACTTTAAGAATGTGCTGCTTCTAAACAGAACAATGAAAGATGGACAGAAGAATTACAACGAGAGCGCTAAGAATACAGGGCAAATAGGAGACAGACATCAATCAGCCTGAGAGGCAAATACAACCCAATGAAAAGGGAAAACTCATACAATCATGCACTGAAAGGATAAAGATTTATATTACAATAAAGGATTTATATTTAATGTTTTGAAAAGGTGTTTTTTTTTTTTTGAAGTTTCGTTTTCTTGATATTGTATTCCCAGAGAAAAGGATACAACCTATATAGAATTGGACCATTGCTGTTTTCTTATCATCAGTTTCTTTACCAAGAGATTGCTCTCATCTTTTCACAAAGCTGTATCACCCCTGGACCTGAGGATTGGGATGTTGATGTTTCAGCTTCTTTCAGGAATATCAAAATTCTTTCTCATCTTGAAATTAACCCAAGCGTGGAGAAACTACACAAATGCTGAGCACAGCTGTGGTCCAAAGCACAGGTAGAAAGAGGGCTCCCTCATGGTCCTGGGCTACATGTATCTTTCAAATGCAATTTCGAAGACGAGGATTCAAGAAAAGGGTGTTACAGCTGGCTTATGCTTATTTCCACATGCAGAACTTGTAGGTTGTACCTTCCTTTTGTATTTTGTTTTTTTAATTTAGAGATCACAAAATCCAGATGCTTTGTGTAAATTGCAGACCAAAACTAGACGAGCCTTTTCGCAATGCCAACCTAGAGAAAGACTCTAAAAGCTGCCGTATCCTGATAAAGATCTATCTCACACCTTCCGGGTTCCTGTATCACCAACAAACTAATCAGTCTTTCCACTCAGTCCGCAGTAATTACCCCCCAAGCTGTCTGCTCTGTCTCAGCTCAGATCTGGCCACAGGCTTCAGCTTTTGGTAGCTGCAAAAGCTGCAACTGTGGGACACCTGAGCTTTGATAATGTTTGTTAGAGACAATTCTTCCAGTATTTTCTCGAGATGTATCTGTCAATGCGTCAAAGTTCCCAGCAAGTTTAACTGCCACAGTTCTTCCAATTTACTTTAAACACCTTTCAATCAACAGCTTTTAAAGCAAAGGCCCTCTCAGCGTTGAGGGTGATTTTAAAACAGGAGCACGATTTCTGCTCAGAAGTGCTAAAACATAATTGGGCAAAAATGTCTTCCTTGGTTTTATGAAGATGTACCAGCTCCATGGTATTCACAAGGCTTTTGAGTTCCAAAAGAGGATCTGGAAAACAAAACACTCTCAAGCTCTCCTCAATGAACAGGGCTTTCATAATGATGGATGCAGAGCGAGCAGTTTCAAACCTGACCGTAGGCACCTGCACCAAGGAACTGCTCTCAGAGCACAGTCCTGCTGGTACCAAAGGAGAGACACCTCCAAACATGACCTCAGCTGAACTGACTTTCTCTCTGAAAACAACCCTCTTCCCACCAACGATGAAGAGAGCTGAGAGGAACCATGGTTCTAACTGAGATATCTCCAATGATGTGTCAGCCATAGGCTGTGATCTGCAAACACATAGGTTGAGGCGTTTCAGCTTTGGTGGTCCATATATATCCAGATCTTGTTCACAAGATCTTGTTCAGGCAGGGTTGACTGAGCAGCAAAGGCAGATTAAAGGCATCTGAGTTCTCCTCCTTTGTTATTTTTTTTTTTGCAGCAACACTTATCATTGATTCAAGTCACTCACTCTGGGCATTTTTTGCAGCACAAGGTTGTTCAATTCTCGAAGACCTAAAGAGCAACCATCTTTCATAAACAGCTTCTGTATTCCACCTTTTCTCCTGATCACCCAGTCTCCTGTAAGACCCCCCTCAAGCAATCCAGGCTGATCTGGTTTTATCCTACCAACACGCTAGGTTAACCACTGATCACAGAATCATGGAATCAAATAGGTTGGAAAAGGTCTTTAAGATCATCAAGTCCAACCGTAGACGTAACGCTGCCAAGTCCACCACAAATCCATGTCCCTAAGTGCCACATCTACGCATCTTTTGAATACCTCCAGGGATGGTGACTCCACCACTTCCCTGGGCAGCCTGTTCCAATGCTTGACAACCCTTTTGGTGAAGAAATTTTTCCTAATATCCAATCTAAACCTTCCCTGGCGTGACTTGAGGCCGTGATTTATCTGATATTAGCTGTCATCTGCAACCGAGGCTGCCTGCGCCAGGCACTGTACAAACACACAGTCAGAGAGATTCTTCCCCAAAGACGTTTCAAGCTAAACAGAGAAGACAGATCAATAAATCGCATGAAGGCTCTCTTTAAAGAACCTGTCAGTAAGACCCCTTTATAAAACCAGCTGTACTAGAGAGGGAAAGACCCCTGTAAAAGTTATATCCCACCTCTTTTGCTACGCTCCTTGATAGAAAACATCTGTACTTGGGCTCTCTATTATAATTACTGTCATTATACCGTCTGTATATCACTTTAAATAATTTTCTTCTAAGAACAGTATGATATGACATGGATCCGTACTACAAAGAGGCGCTCGCACACATATAATAATGGGTGTGAGTCAAACACTTGGCTCACAGCCTGCGAGCATCACCTCCTCCCCCACCGATGCAAACTGCAGCGTGGCTTTTCGAGGCGTCCTCCCGCAGACAGCAGGGAGAGGTAGACATGGCAAAGGAAACATTTCAGCTCCAAAACTGCATGCATGGGTGCTCAAAGGTGTACGAGCAAGCAGACCGCAAGGGTGATCTGCTGTGGAGGGGGAAGGGAGCCCTCTTCTCCACCGCAACCATCTCAGCATGCTCATTGCCACACCAGCAATGTACAACGCAAGTAGGAACTACAGAATCTGTGCCCGAAGAAAAACACAGTAAATCCTGGTCCTTAAGGACCAATTATTAAGGTCCAATTCTGGTCCTTAATACGATTACCAGAGCAATGAAAAGATAACGCTACATCACATCAGCAACCTTTACGAGGGTCCTCTTGCAACAGAATTGCTTCCCGCCCTGATAAAAGCAGCGAACAGGATGTCACTTGGAAGAGACCTTTCAAACCAGAGCTTCCTGCATCTATTATCACAGCCGGACCCTGGAACACTCCGTGGCTGGCCAAGAAAGCAGCGCGGCGGCCCGCAATCAACGCCTGCTCCCAGCCCCCACTGGGCCCACGCCAGGACCAGACTGTGGCCGCTTGTCCTCCCGGCTGCTTCTCTGTGTCCTATTCCTTAGTAACTGCACGTGCTCCGGCAGCGGGATTTCTACCAACAGAGCTGCACGGCTGGCAGCTGCTGCTCCGCCACACAGCAGCCGTGTGTGAAAGCTCCTTCTCCAGCCCTTACGCAAGAGAGATGAGATTGCACAAGGGGCAGACACTGCGATGGTACCAGCACCCTCCCGACCACCCCACAGCCCTGTCCTGTTCTCCACAGCAACGGCATCGCTCATCTCCAACCACCCTTCGCTGTTACACCTTAGGAATATGATAAAATTGCACCGTAATCCATGACTCTATTTGTCTGATCAAGATCTTCCCTGCTGTTTCTTTGGCTTTGGGGGATAACGGGCAGCATCTTGGTGGAATGACAGGGAAGCAACCCTGAAATGCAGAGAAATTATCACCTCTCCGGACTCCAGCCCCGCTGGATTTTCAGAGGATGGCAGTTCAGTTCCTATCATAGAATCATAGAACCATAGAATGGTCCAGGGACCTCTAGGGTCATCTAGACCGACCTCTCCGCAGTCAGCAGGGACACCACAACTAGACCAGGTTGTCCAGCGCCTCATTGAGCCTCCCCTTGAATATCTCCAGGGAAGGAGCCTCAACCACCTCCCTGGGCAACCTGTTCCAGTGTTCCACCACCCTCAGAATAAAGAACTTATTCCTAATATCCAATCTAAATCTGCTCTTTTCCAGCTTGGAGCCATTGCCCCTCATCTTGTCACTGCAGGCCTTCCCAGCCTACAGACCCTTCCCAGCCTTCCTGTAGGCCCCCTTCAGGTTCTGGAAGGCTGATATTAGGTCTCCCGGGGGCCTCTTCTTCTCCAGGCTGAACAACTCCAGCTCCCTCAGCCTGTCCTCGTAGCAAAGGTGCTCCCACCCCCTGCTCCTTTATGTGGCCCCTCCTCTGGACCTGCTCCATCATGTCTTTCCTATCTTGAGGGCTCCAGACCTGCACACAGTACTCCACGTGAGGCCTCACCACAGGAAAGTGGCAGAATCACCTTTCTGGATCTGCTAGCAATACACCTTTTGATACAGCCCAGGATGTGACTGGCCTTCTGGGCACACTGCCTGCTCACGTCCAGCTTCTCATCCATATCACCAGGACACCTATTGATGGACTGTGTCTTAAACGACAGGGTGCTTCAAACTTCAGCCTCCACCCGTCTTGATTTAAATACCACGTGCAACAGCGTGCAAAAATCTTATTTCCTAGCCCACGCAACAGCACAGCCACCCTGCAGCTGCCAGGCTTTTAAGGCAGGGTGGCTGCACTTCAAGAAGTCTTCAACTGCATGTGAATGTCTTTGCAATCCTTCTGCGAACCCAGGATATTATTGTTAATACCTGGGGCAGCTGAAAAGATACTAAAATACAAATTATTGTGTCTGTCTCTACCAGTAACTCTAAGAATTCAAAAATCTCCCCAGAAACACCAGGGATGAGCACACGTCCCACTCTGGCATAAGAAGGGTAACTTACTGGTCTTATTAGTGTAGCTGCGACCACGAACCTTGAGGTTTTACGAATATGAAATAGAGGGGGAAATGATATGATTCTGAAGCATTTGTTTTTTTAACACAGGCCATTTAAAACTCAAGATAGCTGGGTCCCTGTGAGCAATTACCCGACTGTACACAGCACGCCAGGATTACCGTAAACTGCTTCTGTGCCATAAATAAACAAATACACACATTAGAAGCTGATAAAAATTTTAATGCATTTTACCTGTTTGTAGTAGAGGAATGTCCGGCTTCTCATCACAGTCAGTTGCCTCTGCTGATTACAAATATAAACAAGAAATCTCATTACTTTTACTGAGTATGGGCATGCGATTAAAAAGCTACATACTGTGGAGTGATTTTGCATTTTCTACCTGCTTTCCTCAGCCGCAATTTGCTATTGCTCCGTTAAAAACTCACTGCTTGGAGGAAAAGGTCTTACAATAAAAATGCAAACTTAGAAGAGGGAGTTGGGTCTTGCGAAGCCAAGCAACAGGATGGAGTCACACTGGCTCTTTTTAAGGTTTCGGGACACTGAGATGATAAAATGAGTTGCGATCATTTGATAAAATCACGCAAGAGAAGTCCCCAGTGGTCCTTGGAGGAAGAGCCTCTCGGGCTGCTCTGCCATCTGACAGCTGCCATGATAGAACCATAGAATCACAGACTGGTTAGAGTTGGAAGGGACCTCAAAGATCATCGAGTTCCAAACCACTAGACCCCATTGCTCAAAGCCCCATCCAGCCTGGCCTTGAACACCTCCAGGGATGGTGCAGCCACAGCTTCTCTGGGCAACCTGTGCCAGTGTCTCACCACCCTCACAGGAAAGAATTTTTTTCTAGGATCTAAATCTCCCCTCTTTCAATTTAAAACCATTACCCCTTGTCCTATCACTCCACTCCCTGACAAAGAGTCCCTCCCCAGCTCTCCTGTAGGCTCCCTTCAGATACTGCAAGGCTGCTATAGGATCTCCCTGGAGCCTTCTCTTCTCCAGACTGAACAACCCCAACTCTCTCAGCCTGTCCCCACAGGAGAGGTGCTCCAGCCCTCGGATCATTTTCGTGGCCCTCTGCTGGACCCATTCCAACAGGTCCATGTCCTTCCTGTGCTGAGGACTCCAAAGCTGGACACAGTACTGCAGGTGGGGTCTCACCAGAGCAGAGCAGAGGGTTAGAATCATCCACCGCCTGTGGGGAAAGCACCAATATCCCCATTTCTGCACCCAAACTTCCCATAGCCACAGGCAAGCTCATTTTGTGGGGGATATATTTACAAGGAAAAAATGTCTTCAAAGGTGCAGGTGGGCACCTGGTGGAATTACAAAAGCACGTAACCACTCAGGCACACAGGCAATTACAGCCTGTGTGTACACACGTGCTTGCAACCCACAGCTTATGCAAGATCATTTGACTTAATTTAGCCCACGGTGAAGGAAGGCTAAAAGCCTAATTTGTTCATCTCATATTTGCCACAGGGCAAGGGTATGCATAAAGATAGCTCCTTTGGCTCAGCAGATGTGCAGTGACTTGTTAGTCTGGAGTAGCCTGGAGTGTGCATGTGAACCCCGAGTGAGTTATAGGTGTGTAACAGGAAATCAGTGCCTCACCTACACAAGCCCTATTCAAAATCCTATTGCCTTTGTCCTTGGGAACTTTGTATTTAAGGCCTTTAAAGCACAATGAGATCCTTTGGAGTGCTTAAGTAAACTAGGTGTGGGCCTAAAGGACCAGCCCATTACATTGTAGTGGTCAGTGTGGTGTCTGGGCACACTGCCTGCATCCATTGGTTGCACCACGATACCCACAGGTATCAAACCTGACCTACGCTCCAGGGCTATGGGGCAACTCAGTGCAGCTCCCACTTGAAACTCAGGTAACCGTCCTGGTCATCTCTACCATAGCTCTACACACAAGGATGCTGAGTTGCTGACTCTAATGAGGATATCCTAAGAAGGAGGAACCCAGCTGCTGATCTACAGTAGTTTCCTTCCTCCAGCAACCCCTGGCCACCCATCCACGGATCAAGAGGTTGCTCTCTTTCCCCCACGTGCATGGATGTCAGACTGGTTTTTAGCTATAGGCTTTCTACTCAGGTCTGCAAAATTAACTGAAGAACACAGAAACAAACAAAAAAACCTTCTAGTACTAAGCAGCTTCCTCCCCATGAAAGGTTTAAATGAAGAGCCCTGATCTGCAGGTGACTCTGAGCCTTGCACAGAGGAAAGAAGGGAAGCTCAATACATGGGAAGAGGTTACCAGGCTGGTTTGAGCCTGGACTGGCCTCCCAGTGACGGAAGGACTGGATACAGAAGGGAGAAGACAGTATGGTGAAACAAGCAGCTGAGAAACAGGACATACACGGTTTAAACCATCAGGAGTGACAGTCTGAGGCCAACTTCTAGCTATGTTATCAAGAACCACCTGCACCAAGTGGCACAGCTACTCAGCATGCAAGAGATGAGGCTGTAACTTGCCCTTTGGGCTGAAGGGACCCGAGCAATGAAAATAGAGAAAGCCACATGTGAGCGCTGGCAATGGCCTGGAAAGTCTTCCCTGTATCAACACCAGGGCTGGTGCCAACCAGGCTGTCCACTCAAGTGACAGGTTTTCTGGAAATCTCAGCAGCAACTCACTATAAGAAGGACGTTGAAGTGCTGGAGCATGTCCAGAGGAGAGCTACCAAGCTGGTGAGGGGTCTAGAGGACAAGTCATATGAGGAGAGGCTGAGGGAACCGGCTATGTTTAGTTTGGAGAAGAGGAGTCTGAGGGGAGACCTCATTCCCCTCTACAACTACCTGAAAGGAGGTTGTAGAGAGGTGGGTGTTGACCTCTTCTCCCCAGTGAATAACAAAAGGGCCAGAGGAAATGACATGAAGTTGCAGCAGGGGAGGTTTAGATTAGATATTAGGAAGAATTACTTTACAGAGAGGGTGGTCAGGCACTGGAACGGCCTGCCCTGGGAGGCTGTGGAGTTACCAACACTGGAGGTATTTAAGACATGGCACTTCAGGGCATGCTCTAGTGTCCAAGATTGTTGGGTTGGCTGATTTGTTTTGTGGGGTATGGTTTGTGTGTGTATGGTTGGACTTGATGATCTCGGAGGTCCCTTCCAACCATGAAGATTCGTTGATTCTGTAACTCTTGAGGTAGCTCTAGAGATGTGGTTACCGTTCTGCCTAACAGCTCTGCTTACACCTGGATGAAGCCCAACTCAGAGGAAGGCAGCAGTACAGAAAGAAACAAATGCAAGCTAGGAATTATCTCGCTTTCAGAATGTAAGGGCCTGAGTCTCCAACTTTGCAGAACCAGCTTTGTTGGTAACCAAGTTACCCGGCCATTTTAATCTGGCCCAAGAGGTCCAGCTCTCCACCAATTGTTCCAGTTCTGTTCCTCATGCCAGCGCGAACGTTTATATGGTCACCAAGATCAAATCTAGATAAAAACTGACAACATTACCACATGAATGCTTGTACCCGTGCCAGAAAGGGAGTGGGAGCACAGCAGATGCCCAAAGAGCCTACTCACTCTTCTCAGCAGCTGCCTGAATTTGTTTTATGAAACTGGATGTGTAACCACAGCTCCGGGTGAAGTACGCCACGAAGGCCTGACAAACACCTCGACCTCCTAACATGGACGTGAGCCATCAGCTTCTCACATGTCATTCCAAGCAGGAAAGAAGGTTTGCCCTTTGACAGCCGCACCCAGAGACTGCCAGCCAAACTTTTTTCCTCTCTCGAGCCAGCTTGCAAGACAAGGCAAGCAGGGATAGAACCTACTGTGGGAATTTGGAACCCCTTTTCTTTCCTCTACTTAGATAGAGCTCAGAAACTCTTGCAAAACAATCCTGGTAGTTGATTCCTTAGAGTGTCCGTGTCCCCTCTCTCCTAAAAAAAAATGATTTAGCTTCTGATAGATGTGTTCGCTAAGTTCTACACCTGCTGGGTTGTCCATGTGTAGACAGAAGTACACGTAGGCTCAGGGCTGGAGAGATGAATGCTGCAGTTACTCGTTTTAATATCGCTATTTTCATCTAAGATATTGGCACTGAAACAAAAGCACCCCACCACACGTGGAACTCGCATCCTACATCCTTCCTGGCCCTGTGTGTATTGCTAAATAAATAAAAAAAAATAAAAAAACCCACAACCTGATCTCTCGCAACACATAGATATTGTATCAAAAACACAAACCAGGGAAATCAGAAGGACAAAGAGAAATAGAAAGCAAAAAACCCACCCTCATAGGAGACAGTGGTAGTGGCAGCTTGAACGAGGACGTGGGAGAAAAGGCGTGTTTCCAGAAAAAAAGGTAAGCATTCTCCCTTTCTTCATTCCCACTATTTTACATTGTAACAAGGCAACATTAATTTTGAACAACAATTCAAGGATGAAACATCACAGCATGTAATTTATTCCAGCTAAGCTTGCCTTAAAAAAATCCATCATGTTTTCCAGCATCACCGTGTTATGAAGTGGGGGTGATCAAAAGCTTCCAGGCTACGCACAAGGCAATCACTTGGCATGACCAGCCCTTACCCTGTGCACTTCTGGAGTGTTACTGGTCCAGTATCAGCCTTCCCGGCCATGCGATGGGCTCACAGCCTCTTCCAAACATAAAAAAGGGAGGAAGAACTTCCTGTGAGAGCTGGGTGGCCCCTGACCTGCTGCTTATTAATGGATGGAGAGTTGAGCAATCAAAAGGGTTGGATGCTAGGTGTGGCTCAGAGGTGACACGAACAGCGAGCCAGTTCCTTCTGGTTTTATCCATTTTAAGGTCTCCATGCTACTGGTTGACTCTCTCTCTCTGTGCTGGGAGAGAGAGCAGCCACGTACCCAGATTCTCTTTTGCAGGGTGAAAAGACCACACTGTGGGAAACCCACTACTGTAAATGACAAGGCAATGTGTATTGTAATTCATGCTGCTTTCAGAGAGGGAACCCATGCACACATCTTTTCCTTTGGCTTCTTCCCCTCAGGGTCCACTTTGCATCCCACCCCAACAGCCAAGAAGGTTCAGCTTCTCTGCTGGGAGAAGACAGACTATGAAGCTGTGCCCCAGCACATCACGCTGTTGGCACGAAACGGGACCAGTAGTCAAGGCTGAAGAATATTACCATACTCTTTAAGTTTAATTATAACATCTGTTTGTAACATTAACCTCACAGGCTCTTCTCCCCTTTGTGACAGCCAACTTGTGAAATTTTGAAAAGACTGAACAAGGCCAATAAAAATTTAATGGCAGTGACAGCTTTATTCTCAGATCTAACAAATAAAAAAAAAAACCTCCCCAAGTCTCAGATCTCAGGCAATAATCTAAAAGAACTAAGCAAAAGCCAAAGCAAAATAAATAAATTAAAAAAATAATATTTCCAGCTATGAAAAATATTGTCACTGATTCAGAACTTAAATGAATTTTTATTTGGCTTAGGATAACAACCTTTCAAAATCTACACAGGAGAACTATTTTCTAGAAAGCAGAATTTTAAATTGTTTTTTTTTTTTTTTTATTAGCTTTCCAAGTAGTCAGCTTTTCTGTCCCTAATTCTAGGAGATGAGCCAAACATGATAAATAAGGTTGAAGCTGGGCAGCCTCTCTGATCTGGCGATCATGATTTCATTTAATTTGGAAACACTCAGGAGAGTACGCCCTACAGAAAGAGGTATGAAAAGCAGATCCACCCCACTTGTTTGCTAGAATTCTCTGAAATTATTAATATCGCTGAAAGCTAGAGCAGGATTTACGTTATCAGACTGAAATGATGTTTCACAGGGTAAGGCAGTAAGGCAGAGAGGGCTGCTGGTGAATGCAGTGTCTCACTGCCTGGTTTGAAATGAAAAACTAATCAGAGGATGGACTACAAGGCTCGGGGGAAGGCAAGCGGCATAGAAAGGCTGCCCCTCCTCTCTTAAATACTTCTGGTGTTCAAATTTAGCCCAACCTAGTGGTGACTAAATAGTTGTCTTGTGGCTTCTCTAAAATAAGTGGATCATCTTAAGCTTTTTCCATATGAGGCCTGTGCGTTACCACAAACCAGCAACCGATGTTGCAACAGTGCGATGAGGCAGCAGGGCAGACACACTGGGTCAGAAAGTCTCAGGTTAACTTAGCTTAACGCTGGCTCAGATTCATTCTTCAGGTCTATCCCCACAAACTCAACTTGCACATTTCAGAGAGCAAGCGGAGATAAAACTAAAAGAGAAACCTGGGAGCAGGACACTCACTCAGAAGGGCTGGACTGGAGGAGTTCAGGAGCTCAGCTGGAAGAGGGATGAGTCCCATGTCCCAGTGGCTACGATTCCCATAGTTTTCAGATCCTTAAAGGCTAAATTTTGCAATGTGGATGGAGTCCTGAGGCAACTTCTCCCCCCAGCAGATTAAACCTCCCTCCATGCCTGCCCTCTCCTTTTGTGTAAGCCACACACAGCTGTAACAAATTTGGTATGGCTTCACCATGAATAGTTAAAACGTGCATAGTTTGCACACAACCAGTTTTATATCAGGATAAAGCTGCTGAGGGCTGTGAGATATGCCAGTGAACATCGCAACATCCTTCCCTTGGCCCTGTAGACCTCCCCAGGCATCTGCTAGCAGCCATCACTGGAAACAAAATAGGGGAGGAGATGGATCTACTGCTTAGTCAGCTCCATGTCCCTCACAGTTTTAACGCACAAATCTTATTTCAACCAGATGAAGATGGTACTGTCTGCTCCTGCTGCCTGCCCCTCTGCTGTCACAGAGGCTGTAGAAACTTCTCATTCGCTTCAGCGCAAGGTCAGCTTAAGCCACCAGTGGAGAAGGTCCTGGACAGCAGGGTGCAGATGGCCATGGTGGTGTGTTCGGTCTCTCCAAAGAGAGTGTCTCCCTGTGGTCTCATGTCAGAGAGAAACTGGTGCACTTCAGGGAATGGCCAGTAAAAACTAAAAAAAAGAGCCTTTCTAGCAACCCAGTTACCGTGTACTTTTTTTTCCTCAGCAAATAAGGAGCTACGAGGTTCATTGCTGCTCACTACTCATCCACGTACTGGTTAACGAGTTACCTTCCCCCTGCATGCAGAGATAGATTTTGGAACCTATCTTATTCACTCACACTATACTCAGCTTCACTTATTTTTCTTCATAGCTCTTGCTAGCTTAGAGACAATATCCTCTGATTAGATTCTGCCATCCTGAGAAAGGTCCAGAGATGGAGGTGGCCCCATTTGAAAGGCAAAAGCTGAACGTCATTGTCATTTTAATTAATATCCTGCAGAGGCAGGAAGAAAAGCAAATAAAAAAGGATGAAAGAAAATAAAAATCAAAACAAAATTAGGTCAATCCGCTTTCCCAAGGGATCTCCTGCAGACAGCCCAAGGACCCTCTGCTCCCCACATCCCGCACTGCACTCTTCACCGTGTGGAAGCCTGGCGTTCCACTTCCACCTTCCTGTCCTTGGTGGGGGGAAAGACTGGCAGCCTCGGAAGGGGCAGAAAGCAGTCCTGTTGTACACCACCACTAATCTGACATTGTCTTTAACAAGATTATTTTGTATCCCCTCCCTTCTCCCTCCCCCAACATGCATAAGAAACCCTTTTTAAGGCTAGTGCTGGTTTGCTGCTCTACTCAGGGAAGCTTATGAGACTGAATAATCTGCATTTTTTCCTCCCCCTGTGTTATTTCTGTCTCTGGGTGTTCCTCATTTTCCTCAGTCCTATGCTTTTCCCTCCTGGCATTTACAGAGCTCTGGAGAATGATTTCAGATGCCAGTCTAAGCGTTTGTTTCAGAGACACAGCTCTGGACAGAAAACGTTGTCTCTCTGAGACAAGGAGCTGGAGAGGACGTTCCCTGTGGTCTCGCTCACCCTCCCCGTAGCCTCGGGGACCACCAGCATCCCCTGCAGAGCCGTCAGGTTTCCCATCCTGTCAACCCGCAGACGCTAACAGGCACTTAATTGCGGTGACGGACAGAAGGGAAGAGGGGAAAAGGCAGGCAGCTAAACACAGTAGCAGTGAAGGACTGTGTTTAAGGATGTTGGCACAATTGATGTGCCTCAGACAACAGTGTCAGATGCTCAGAGGGAGAGACGGGCAAGAAATACGACCATGAAAGCCTTCCACTAGGATGAGGAAGAGTAATTGAAGCCTTGTATGAAGAAAGCCCCTTGTAGGATGCGAGGTGTGAAGATGGGAAGGAGACTACTTTATAAAGTAATTACGCATCTCTTAATCACTGATATTGCTTTCCCATGAATTCTGTGGGGGATTTCAAGACCGCACGTTGCTGTTCGTCACTGGAGCCAAGAGCTCACCAGCTGCATGCTGTTTGGGTGAAAGCCTAGCGCTGAGCCTTCTCCGCAGGCTGGTCCCAGCCTGGTCCCAAACATGCTGGTTATCCCAGCCCAAATGGAGCATGTTTGCTGCAGAGCCCCACCAACATTACCTGTTACTCACTGCTGGCAAGCTCCTTCCCATGTATCACAGAACCTTGCTGGCACAACCAGGGTGGGTGGGTTTTTTTCTGCTACACTGATGCTGATGCTTTCACAAGGAATGTGAAAAAACTCATCTATCCTTCCAGATACATACAGTAAACTCTAAAGAGGGAAAGGTCATGGGGGTTATGTTTTAACAAGTACGGTGAGTGGCCTGTCAGACCAAATAACACAGAATTAAAAGACTTCTACCTGCAACCCTGGACGTTTAGTGTTCAGCGAGATTGGGATTCAGATTTCATCACACACTGGGAAGGAGAGTTTGGGTGCTAATGGAAAGGGGTTGGAGACAGCATTTGAGAAAGACTCAAAGTTAACTCTGCCTGCTACCATGCCAAATGCAAGGAAACTTTAAACAGAAACCTGCTAAAATCTTAGAGGTCTAATTTCCATCACACAAACATGTACAACTCCACAGTTAACAAGAGAACCACTTCTGCGGATACAAAGGCTCTAAGCTTTTAATATTACACTCAGATGTTGTTCCTTATGTTTTTATACATACCTGAGTCTCTTTTTAATCGTCTTCTTGCAAGTTTAATTTGATCCTGAAGAATCTGGACCCAGTCTCTAGGACCAGGAAGTTTATCCACATGGTTAGCAGTGCAGTATTTTTCTGTAAAGACTGAAATAAAAAGATACCATCTTTTTGAAATGTGCCACCAGAATGGAGAAAAGGAGAAAGGAGAGGATTATAAACAATATATATCGAATTGTCCACTTATCAAAAAACATTTAAATGGACAAATCTAGGATTGCAAGAACAGAGTCAAATTCAGCATTTCACAAGTTTATAATTCAGAAGTCATTTGGGTATATCTCATCACAGCAATACACTAGGTACTCCTTATCAAAGCCTATCCCAGAGAAATGATCCACACCTGAAGTTTTCCATTCATAAATTTCACATAAAAACATCACAGAAAAAGAACAGTGTATTTTGAACTGAGTCTCCAGATGTGGTAGGTACTTTTAAACGCTGCCTTCCATATGGTGCAAGTAGAGACCTGAAGATCTGGTCATTTGCTGGCCTCTCGGTCAGGTTCCTGCAGGCACTTGCTGCAGACAAACTGATGAAAGAGAAGTCCTGTCACTGCAGGAACCCTACAGTCCTCATACTGCCAAACCAGAACTTTTTTAAAGCTACTAAGAGAAAAAAAGCCATTATTGAAAAACAAGAGGTATCCTACAGATCCAATTTTATATTTCGTAAAAATGGTACAGAGGGTCAGCATAATCTTTAATTCCCCATTTACAGCAATCCTAGCAATGTTATACCAAAAATACAAAATTGCAAATGGAGTGAAACAGATGCAATTGATTTTCATCACGCAACTGAGAAGTGTGCAAAAAATAAACAGGAGCAAAAATAGCAAAAATACTATTACTGTTAGGATGGTTTTTGTAGTCTTGATCAGAAGTCTCAGACCCCAGCGTCCAATTATGACCAACAAAGAAAGAAAACTGCTCCCAGCTCAAGGAATTTGTGATTCTTGAGAATAAATGGCACGCAAATGGGATGGGGAAGCATGCAAAAAAAATTTACAATTGTAGTTATTTTTATGTACACACTTTTGAAACAGCACAAGCTGGAAGGTATAAAGGGACTGGAAGTCAAAACTTCCTCCAAACTCTTTCCATGTTAGCAACTTCATAAAACCATTTCATGAAAGGCATTAGTGATACTTTTGTCTGTAGACTGAGCAGCAAGGAGGTCAGACCATCTCTAAGGGCTTCCCAGAGAAGGCAACACAGCCCCATGTGTTGCCAGTGTCCGATCTGCAACAATTCTGGGCTCTCTGAAGGCAGAAATACTCTTTCCCTTGTGAATCCATACAGTGCCTGACACACTGGGAACCTGATCAATAACGTAAGACTCCTGTTTACTTTAATGTATTAACTTGCATCTCTAACTTGCTTGTTCTTCTCTTGAATGGAAGTCAAAATAGCTTTGATTGCTCAATGTGTGGTTAGTGAAACACTAACGTGGGCAAAAAGAATGGGAATATAACAGGAAGGAGGAAGGAGAATCAGAATCTTCCCTTTCTAGTCTACCTGAGCTGTCAATACTAACAAGCTCCTGTATCATTGAATCACAGAATGGGTTAGGTTAGAAGGGAACTTTCAAGATTATCTTGAAATGGGCAGGGACATCTTCAACTTCATCAGGTTGCTCAAAGCCCCGTCCAACCTGACTTTGAACCTGTGCCAGCGTTTCACCACCCTCACTGTAAAAAAAAAAGCCTTCTTTATGCCCAGTCTAAACCTGCCCTCCTTCAGTTCAAAACCATTGCCCCTTGACCTGTCACTACAGACCCTGCTAAAAAGTTTGTCCCATCTTTCTTATAAGCCCCAGTTAAGTTCTGAAAGGCCATGATAAGGTCTCCCTGGGGCCTTCTCTTCTCCAGGCTCCATCTCTCTCAGCCTGTCCTCACAAGAGAACTGTTCCACCCCTTGGATCATTTTTTGGGCCCTCCTCTGGACCCACTCCAAAAGGTCTTATGCTGGGGGCCCTAGAGTTGAACACAGTACCCCAGGTGGGGTCTCACCAGAGCAGAGCAGAGAGCCAGAATCATCTCCCTTGACCTGCTGGCCAGGAGATACAGCCCAGGATACAGTTGGCCTTCCAACGCCATTGGGAACTCACATCCAATTTTTTGCCCACCAGTACCGTGAAATCCTTCTCTGCAGGGCTGCTTTCAACCCTTTCATACCCCAGGCTGTGCTGATGATGGGGATTGGCCCAACCCAGGAGCAGGACCCTGCACTGGGCCTTGTTGAGCTCCATGAGGTTGGCACGGGCCCACTCCTCAAGCCTGTTGAGGTGTTTCTGGATGGCATTGCTTCCCTCAAGCAAATCAATCTCTCATTCTGGTGCTATCCACAAACTTGTTGAGGGTACNCCTTCTCTGCAGGGCTGCTTTCAACCCTTTCATACCCCAGGCTGTGCTGATGATGGGGATTGGCCCAACCCAGGAGCAGGACCCTGCACTGGGCCTTGTTGAGCTCCATGAGGTTGGCACGGGCCCACTCCTCAAGCCTGTTGAGGTGTTTCTGGATGGCATTGCTTCCCTCAAGCAAATCAATCTCTCATTCTGGTGCTATCCACAAACTTGTTGAGGGTACGCTCAATCTCACTGTCTATGTCACTGACGAAGATATTAATTAGGTTCCAGTATGGACCCCTGAGGGACACTTCACACATGTTCCTGAACACAGCTCATTGACTTCAGCAGGGAAGGACTTCACTGGCTGGATTCCTAGTCACTGACATAAAGCAGAAAAAACTGCTCTTCTGATCTTTTTTTTTTTTTTATATATCTTTTTTCCTCCAGTTCTGAGTGAAAGATTGATGAGACTCACAAGGGAAACTGATTGCCCAGGAGAAACACTGCAACTGATTCAACAAGTGCCATTGAATACCCAAAGTTAAAAGACAATTTCTCCCCTGCTAATCATCCTGTTGCAGAAGCGTTAAATTACTCGTAAGGGCAGCAGTTAAAATGTTTCCAGACAGGAAGAATGATTTTCAAGCAAACAGTCCCTCCTTTAAGTTCTTTGTTCGTTTTTGTCATGAATGTAGCTTTTTCTCCACTTTTGTATCTCTGTCATGGAAAAGGACTAAAAGTGCCACTAAAGGATATCTGGGCACGTGGTAGAGGAATGTCCTAATGGTAATAATGCAAACAACATGATGTTGTTCTGGTGGAGATTTCATACTGGCTCAGTTATTTCTTGGAATAAATGAAACCACAGTGTCCAACAGCCCAACTCTCTGGAGGGAAGAAGAGTGCTATTGGAGTCAGGCTGAATAAAGATCCACAGGACATCAGACCTTGGCATCTTAATTCCATCACAACTTTTGGGGGCAGGCTCCTCTATCAGGGATCAGGCACCAGCATTTGGGCAATACTGTAAATGCCAATAAAGATCACTGTTATTACAGTGGTACCTCGTAGTACCATCACAGATGAAATTTATCTGTTGGAACTACAACTGCCCCTTTTCTTCTCCTCCCAAATTCAAGGAAAGAGGTTAAAACAAACCTCAGAATTTGTACCAGCAATACAAGCTTAGCTGCTCAGAAACATTGCTCTCTGGCAGTGGGTAACCATTGCTATTTTATTAATGATGCTGCATCTACTGAAAAACATTTCTTTAATCACAGTGCTGTCCAAATTAGAGTGGGTTTTTTAAAAGTAGTTTTGAACTCCTTTTTTTTTCTTCCATTTAACTTATTTATTAAATCTTTTAAGGAAGAACAAGATACAGATGGAGTGAATCCAGCGTCAGATTTTTGCAGATTATAGAGTTCAAGAAAAGAAGGTATAAAAGTGTTTGTGACTGAAACGTAATTATAAGTGTAACTGTAAGAAAGTCTGCCAGAAACTCTGTAAGATATATTAGGACTACAACATAGCCACAACATATATTTTATTGCAGGTTGAAAGGGTCCTCTGGAGGTCTCCATGTCCAGCCCGCTGCCCAAAGCAAGGCCCACTAAATCATGATGCTCTGGACTGCAACCAGTCAAATTTTAAATATTTCCAGAATTGGAGATCCTGCAGCCCCTCTGAGCTCCTCTTCCACTGTTTGACCACCCTCATGTTGAAAAAGCTTTTCCTTGTATCATGTTGAAATTTTCCACAAGTCCAATGTCTCTTGTGCCTCTGAGATGAGTCTGACTTCATATTCTCTACATCATCCTCTTATATGTCACTTCATATACATACTTCACCACTTACCTGCTTCACTACCAGAAATCTTGGTGGGCCTCCACTGGACTTAAGCCAGTGTGTCAATACCTTTCTTTCATGGGGAGAAAGGGACAAAAGTGGACACAGAGAGGGTTGCAAAAGTTTCCCCTTCCTCCTTTTGTTGCCAATGTTCTTATAGAAGCTCTTCTCACTGCCTTATGTTTCCTAGGTTAGCAATCTGAACCTCAGGCGAGTCACAGCCTGCTTTGCAACACAGCCAGTCTTTTGGTAACTTGGGTATTTCTCCTACTATATCAGATTTCAAAATAATAGAATCCAGTTCAGAATCTCTGGCCTAATACTAGCTCCTTATATGTTGTGATCACCAAGTCTGAAGGTACATGTGGTTCTTCTGGAAGCTAGAAAGCAATGCTCATTAAGAAAAAAAGACCCAGCACAGGATCCTCATACCAACTTAAAAATTTTCCTCCCACCAAAGGCCCACCACAGTTCTTATGAGCGTCAAACTCATCTCAGTCCCACTATTATCTTCTTTCACCTCCCCCCAGTCCAGCCACCAATTATTCAAGTATTTACAGAGCAGACTCAGTCAGATGCAGTGCAAGCTCAGAATTTTGACTGAAGAGGATCAGTTACGCTGTCATTATGTTTTCAAGATTTCTTTGCATCTCTGACATCCAGAATAAAAAAAAATTTATACGAACATTGAGATTCAAACCTTCGAGCCTGACTTCAGAAACCAAGATCACTGGCTTAAAATTAACACAAGCTCTCCCCGTAGAAGCTATTTTTAACAAGTGAATGAAAGGGAATAAAAATAAGACACACGTCATAAATTCTAATCCCCTTACACTCTCCCTAGTTGAGAATACATTCTAATTACACGTATGAAAGAAACCAAAAAACGTACCTTTTATTGCACCCACAATATTTTGGTCTAGTCCTTTCCGGTTGTCATTGAGCCCTCTTTTCCTTTTGCCGTTTGGTAAAGAGTTAGCCAAAGTCTTGTCATCAAAAAATGCACAGACCAGCTTCCTAAAGAGCAGACTTCCTGAGCGAGTGTAGTTTGACAATATAGAGTCCAGCTGAGATTTCGGCATGAAGACATCAAAGCCTTCTGCAAGTTGCACTTCTGGCTACCGAAAGAACACAAATGTTTTAATTAAAAGAGCATTCAGATACATTGCTTTACTTCAATCTTGTGCCTGATGGGACTTCACAATCACTTAATCAAACCACGAATCTTTTCCCAGCTATTCACTACCACAGCAGCCTACTTCATTGAAATCAAACCCCATCAGTGAACAAGCACCTCAAAAGGCAAATCAAATAATCATACTCATGTCTAGCCACTGTAATAGTTAACAATTACTGACATTATTTCTAGGCGCACAGCTAACAAAAAGAGAAGAGATACCTTTCAATATTGGATAATAAAGACAAACCAGAGGATCATCCCAGAGCAATACTCTTATGTTAAGATTTTTGGACATTTATCTAACTATTTTATGGACTTGTTTCCCTGCCAAATGGTGTGAATGAGAGTGCTGTGGGGCAGCCAGGCATTTCCAAGAAGGATCACTGCTGGGCTACCAGCCCAGTCCACGTGGTTTCCCAAGAGAGCTTCCAGCACAGACATACCCCATATAAATAGAAGTAGATGATGAGGTTGAGGTTGCCCTTGGAGCCAGTGCTTGCTGATCATCCATTTCTCCCTCATTTTCAAATTCCCCAAATGCTTCCTTAGAAAAGGATGATGTCAGATAGACAACTTATTTCAGCGCAACATGAGCTGGCAGTGTGCTCTGGCAGCCCAGAAAGCCAACCGCATCCTGGACTGCATTAAAAGAAGTATGACCAGCAGGTCACAGGAGGTGATTCTACCCCTCTGCTCTGCTCTGGTGAGACCCCACCTGCAGTACTGCATCTGACTCTGGAGTCCTCAGCACAGGAAGGACATGGACCTGTTGGAATGGGTCCAGCACAGGGCCACGAAGATGACCAGATCAGTGGAGCACCTCTCCTATGAAGACAGGCTGAGAGAGTTGGGATTGTTCAGTCTGGAGAAGAGAAGGCTCCGAGGGAGACCTTATAGCAGCATCCAGTATCTGAAAGGAGCCTACAGGAGAGCTGGAGAGGGACTCTTTGTCAGGAAATGGAGCAATGGGATGAAGGGTAATGGTTTTAAACTGAAAGAGGGGAGATTTAGATGAGATACTAGAAAGAAATTCTTTCCTGTGAGGGTGGTGAGACACTGGCACAGGTTGCCCAGAGAAGCTGTGGCTGCCCCATCCCTGGAGGTGTTCAAGGCCAGGCTGGATGGGGCTTTGAGCAACCTGGTCTGGTGGGAGGTGCCCCTGCCCATGGCAGGGGGGTTGGAACTCGATGATCTTTGAGGTCCCTTCCAACTCTAACCATTCTGTGATCCTATGAAAAAAACCTCAGTGGTAAATCACAGGGATTTAGGTGACTGCTAGAGAGTGAGATGGAGGGGAAGAAGAGGAAGTAAAACCATGCTGTATTTCACAAGAGCCTCCTTGCCTCAAGGGCATTGTGGGCCAAGGCAGACAAAGGTCTTCAAGGAAGTCCCCTACTAAGAATCTTTTTGCTGCCCCTGTCTGTACGTATCAGAAATTACACAAGCACTATTTGCAGTATTTTCTGCTGTGATTACCACACAGTGCTTACACAAGATGTCTCTATGGAATAATTCTATATCTAGAATGAAGATATATCACAAATAAACTAAAATTTTTAATATATTACCTGGAAGTTNAGAAAATAAGCTAACTTTAGAGCTTCGCTCCTAATAACTTGCTCTTTTTCCCCCCTAATGAAAATATATCCACCAGTGATGGTGTGTTTTCAAAGATGTTTACAGTGCAAGAGCAAATGCCATCTCCCATCAAATCACCTGCAAACCTCTTGAGTCTAGACAGAAAAAAGGGCTGCCATTCCCAGAAAGACTTAGCTGTGGATGTCTTTTCCCATGGATTTTTAAAAATTACTGTCAAGAGAGTCAAAGCAAACAGAGTATTTTCAAAAGCATGCAGGTGCATTGTGCGATAAAACTGAAGATAACAATGCTTTGGGAAGCCAGGATGAAGAATCTTAAAATATGCAGATAGTAATAAAATTTTTTTTTAAAAAATCTAAAAAGCATGTAAGTTTCTCAGCTTGTTCTGGGTGAAAAGTTGGGTTTTTTACCTTGAGAACTTTTAAAATGCTGGATCCAGCAAAACAGTCAGAATTACTCTATGTGACATTTGACACTTCTGATGTAGGTGGGGTTTTAATATGTTACTTCTAAACTTTCTAGTAATGGAAAAGATTGTCAAGTGTAAATAAACGTGGGGCCAAGTTTACAACTTGGGAAAAAATCTACTTCATGTAAATCAAAAACCAGAACGCAGTTGTCATGGTGATGAAGGTATCCTGTCTTGTCCTGTTACTTGGGTCTTGGGTTTTATGATAGCAATCTAAGATGACCTCAATAATACAAGACGCCTAGGACAGACAAATGATCTTCACTAACACAGCTGTAAAATACATTTGAAACCTCAGCGGTGTGGTGGAGTGAATATTGTTTTATTTTTGGCTATTTTATTCTTAATACATGAATGAATTTGTGTATCAGTGAATAATTTGAAAACACTGATTTATTCCCGCTTTCCTTTGGTAGCAACCTATTCTTCAATCAAAGACAATCAATCAGTACCTAATTGAACTTTATGACCACTTTGAATGCGATTTCTCAAAAGGAAACGCATTTGTTAGTAGGTAATAATCATGGGTAAACTATTCCTGTACAATAAAATAAATAAGACTTGAATGCTAAAGGCTTTTGCTGTGCTAAAATTAACAGGCAGTGAAAAATCCTAGACTTTTAAGTACACTGTACTACGTAGATTAGAAATAATCAGGTTATAAATGAAATATGGTAGCAGTAAAACAAACACAAGAAAGTTTAACTGAGCATAACAGATCATCACATTTAAAAAGTAGGTTCTCTGATTCAGGGGCCAGATTAAGAGTTGATCTCACAAAGACTTTTTCCACCTCCACGTCCTCATCTCAGCAAATCTGAACTAATTGCACTGGCTTTGGCCGCCCCAATCGTACAGAGATTAAAAAGATTTTTCTTAAAGTTCAATAAACATTAGCAAAACAGCGGTGGTGGCAGCGCTGGCGTACGACACAGCACGCACTACAGACAACCCGGGCAATATTCTCAAGGGAACATTCATTTACGGTGCTGCGTGAAATGACTTTCAGTTTTTTCAGGCACCCAGACACGCTGGTTGTGAAAAACACTGGAGATGCTTATGAATAAATAGAAAAAGATAATACTGCCATTCATTCTGGAAGAAGTGACTTTCTTTTGCCTTCTCAAAATGTTTAAGGTCACATTTTATTTTCGCTGGTAAATATATCTATTTTCAGAACTCAACTGTTTTCTTTCCAAAGACAAAACAACATCAATTTGTTCGTCTCAGGGTTCCGTCTCTGTAAATTTAGTCAAACAACTCCCGTGTCAGGCCGGGGCCAAAGCATGGGAGGGCAAATGAGGACCTGATTTATGAACCACATGTTTTCTCTTCTTTTTTTGCGTAGGCCAAATTGGCACTTACAAAGAATTGTGTCCAGCGATGGAACACATTCATAAAGACAAATTAAATTCCATCACAAGTTCAAAACTGTTTTCGAAACTGTGTTTCGAGCTGAAAAGAGTGCCACAAGCAAAGAAAAATTATAAGCACAAATTGCGTATGGGAGATAAATTACCAGTCCCTCCCCAAACCATGCCCTCAACGTTATTAAGAATAATACTACAAAAGGAAAACCTCTGAAAAAACATCAAACTAGTTACTCCGTATCACTACACCAACTCTATGGCAGGAGACTGCAATCTCATTAGTGGTGTGCCTTGCATCTATATAACTGAATTATCATGACTGCTCTTTTTTATTATTAGTTCCCACTTCCAGAAAGGTAGAACATTATCTGCTGCATTGTTTTCATTTACGCTTATTGATACTGAATTTAATTATGCTTTTCTAGCTCATAGTACTGAAGAAACTGGAAACTGCCTGCTCAAAATTAAAAAAAAAATATTAGAGAAATTAATGATTAGTTTACTCATCAGCGAAATGGTTCAGGTGACTTCTATTTGGTCGTGAAACAAAGCCAATCAGCCACCAGATACATGATGTTTTTATCAATGTGTACGTGTTCCATGAATCAAGAAAATAGACTTACTGTAATTTTACATGTGACAAACTGCTTTAAAGCAGTGAATTTGGGCCCCTTTAGACACCCTGACACCATCAACAGCATCCAGGCCCTCATCCAGCGACCACAGCGATGGAGACCAAACGACTCGATTCAGCAAAGACTGAAGTATGAACTTTATAGAGGTGATGATTCCCCTGAAGCCAGTGGGACCAGCCAGGCATGAAACTCAGCAGATAAATGCATTTTGGCAGGATAAGGGGGTATGTGTGGACTACGTGCGCTCATCAGCAAACAAGAGGGTTGCGAACGGTTTACACACGCAGCGCTTTCCAAGGCACCCATCTGATGGTGGGGCTTGGCAATAGGAGGGATGGAGAACAAGCTTCCACCACGAGCTCCAACGACAGGAGCTCCAACTACACGCAGCCTTCCCACTCAAGGGAGAACTACATGCTAATGGCAGTTGAAAAAACAAACAAACAAACAAAAACCAACCCAAAATGTTGTAACCAGCAATCAGTTGGAAAAAAAGCCCCAAAACTTCATAGTCTGCATTCCTCAGATTTAACCCTACTGTCTCCATTCAACCCTACCCAAGATTTCACAGAATCATGGAACTGTCAGAGTTGGAAGTGACCTCTAGAGATCATCCAGTCCCACTCCCCTACTAAAGCAGGGTTGCCCAGAGCACATCACTCAGGACTGCATCCGGGTGGGTCTTGAAGGTCTCCAGAGAAGGGGGCTCCACACCCTCCCTGGGCAGCCTGTTCCAGGGCTCTGTCACCCTCACCAGAAGGAAGCTCTTCCTCATATTTGAATGGAAAGTCCCATTTTCCAGCTTGTGCCTGTTGCCCCTCGTCCTGGGAACCACTGAGAAGAGTCTGGCTCCATCCTCCTTCAACCCACCCTTCAGATACTTATAAACATTAAGAAGGTCTTTCCTCAGCCTTCTCTTCTCCAGGCTAAAGAGTCCCAGCTCTCTCAGCCTTTCCTCCTCCGGGAGGTGCTCCAATCCCTTAATCATCTTTGTTGCCCTACGCTGGACTCTCTCCAGTAGTTCCCTGAAGTTTGCTTGTTCAGAAGAGGGACCACACTCAAGCAGACTTGAGCGCCGATTCTCCCGAATGAGCGAGTGCTTGAAAATTCTGTGATCCCTGGAATTAAAATATTAACTTACATCTGATGAAGCAGATTCAAGGATAATTCCAAATCCTGAAATGGGGGTTTCTGGTTGTAAGGGGGGTTCAACTGCTTGCAGACTCAATTGTTCCGAGTTTGCCAACAGCTTCTTCTCGTTCTCCACAGCGTCGGGTTTCTTATTCATGGGAATTGGTTCAACAATTTTGAGGGGCAGTTTTTTCTTTTTATTTCTCTTTCTTGATATCGTTGACTTTTGCGTGCAAATCAGGGGAACGGGAGGCTGCTGTCTGTTTTGAGTCCCAACTGAATGAAAGAAAGAGGTGAATTAAATTTATAGAAAAAAGCCCATGTATAACTACACAGGCGCAGCATTAAACTACCGACATATTGAACCTGTCTTCTGGATAAGTGGAACGGTTTTCAGGGCTGTTTGTGCATGTGAAACAGTTCCATTTTATCACCTTTGCATAATTTTCCAATCTGTACCAATGGGGATAATGACACTGAACTCCATTATGAGGTTTTTCAAGACATACTGATGAATAGCATTTTAGGAAAATTAGGAATACGTGGTTCTTTTTCCTAGTGACCACTGGCTGGTTGGTGACACAGAGGACTTAAGCAATGATTAATTTGTATATCCTCTTGAATGACTGAGAATCTCATTGTCTTTGAGCATCTTTTCCTGATAAAAGTAAGATAATACAAGTGCTAACGCAATTACAGTTATTTTTATGAATGTAGTTACCAAGTTAATTAGCTCAGCAAGAATATTTCAAGTACCATTATGTCAAGAACAAGTGAGAACACTCTTCAATAGTTTAATTTCTGGGAAAAACACAGTAACCCCAAAGTTGCATCGCTTTGTTTTGTTCATACACAGAAGCTGTAAGTTCATGTGTTACATCTCAAACCTAAGAGGCCATGTTTTATATTTATCAATATTTTGCATTTTCAAGTATCCACAATAATTGGTATAAATTAAGGCACTGATCCTGAATCTGTATCAATGTGAATGAGTCCTCCAGCAGAATGCTATGCAGACACAATTATTTGTCTGCACGAATCAGTAAGATCAAGGTCAAAACAAAAAGAAAAGCCAAACATGCTACACATTTCTGTTTCACCACATGCAAATCAAACTCATCCAAGCCACAAGTGAACAACACATGGTCCTCACCTACAAAGCTTGAGGACAAAACCCCAAATCTTACGCTGTTTATTAAATGATTTCTGTGGTATTTGATTCCTGGCAAGGATTTACAAGACTGTAATTTGTAGTTTATCATTAGACAGAAGGGTGTTTGAAAACTAAAATCAGTTATTACACTTTCACTTATACATTTGCATTTTATTTTTTTTTCTTTTAGCAACAAAAATGCCCAACATGTCTTTTTCTCCACAAAACCACCATTTCATGCCTACCAGAAAATATGAACTATTCCCAGTGAATCAAGACATTCATTAATTAACAAGGTACTAATATTGTAGATCCATAATGAATAAGAAATGTTCCTGCTATTGAGGAACCAGCTCCTTTGGCATAAACCCCCATCCTGCACCTCTCACCCACAAGCCATTTTTAATCATGCACAGAATTTCAATGAAATCGGTGCAACTGCATAAAGAATTCTCTGCCCCAACAGAGATTGTAAAACTGGCCCTTCGTGGGCTCCATTGGAAATCGATGACTTTTTGAAAAGCATTTTTATGTGTATCAACTGGTATTACAAAACCTGTCTCCTCCTTCCCGTTGCTCACTCAAGCATTATAAGCTGTGGAGACATGGAGTTTCGTCAGCGTTTCACTCCACCCATATTTCAGTTAATTACTCAACACTCCCTTTTCTTACAGAGGTCTTATACAGCTGCTCTAAGAAAAAAAAAACCTCCATGGCTCCACTCCCCATCTCTCATGATGGATGGGTAACTCAACTGACAAAATCTCCAACGTCTCCAGCTCCTCATTAGTATTAACACTAATTATTATGAAGCACGGAGACTGTGGCTTCACGGCAGCCTACCATGACCTACCTAACTCCCAGCTGCCACAGTCTCATTATCTTGCTGGCTCTAGTGCCCTCCTGGCTCTGTGCTGTTCTGTTTCAGCTCCTAATTCAGCAGAAAGCTAGCTCTGATAGTTTTCCCCAATGAACAGATTATGACTGGTTTAGCCTGTAGAAAGAACTAGTAAACCAACCTGAAGAAGGGTGGAGGCCACAACACGTGGGGACTAGCTCAGCTGAGGCTACCACAGAGCTGTTTTTTGAAAGATCTTTGAATGAAGTGTAATACAATAAGTTTAAGTGGCCTTCCAATTATTATTTTTTTAACCACTGAGATTAGTGAACTGGTAAACTGGTAACAGGTTAAGTAGCATTTTTGCACCTCTGAGTGAATACATTGTGAAAACAAAAACTGGGGGGTGGTTATAGCATATTGAGCTCCCCATATAATTAGAGTACCTAATCACATTAGATTTTTTTAAGTTAGCCTGTAAAGATTCCTACAAGATAACATCCCATGTTACACGTAACGGTCTGAAAAGTAAAAATTACACTTCCAAAAAGCCGTGAAAATTTGACTTTGAATGATATGTTAAAGAGAGCAGGAAACAGTCCAGGTTCTCCTGAGTGTCCACATAGATTTCTGTCTTACTAGACCATTCTTCCTAACCAAAACATAGAATTATAGAATAGTTTGGGTTGGAAGGGAACTCCAAACATCACATAGTCCAACCCTCCTGTAATGAGCAGGGACATCTTCAACTAGATGCTTGTCATGGATATGCACGTATGGGACTGGTCATAGTACCTGCTTGAATCTGCATCAGCTTTCTCATGGTCTTGAGCTCCTGAAGAATAGCCTGCAGGGTCGACTGGCAATTACACGTACAGCAGTTTGGTCCAATTGATGAGTTCGCCATTGGGATTTCTCCTGAGAGCAATGAAATGGGGAGAGATGATGTAACCCCCACGAAAAAACCCCAACCCAAGCAACAATTACCAGCAGGTTATTATTGATACCTGCTATTGATACATCTATACAATTCAATATATTAATATTGAAACAATTATTGATATGCCTGATGGTGAAATTAGATCCAAAGCAAGCAAACAATTTTCAACATGATCTTTTTTAAGAGGAAGGGGCCACTAGGTTTTATTTAACTACTACCATGTGCAACCATATACAGCAGGGGATGCAACTTTACATGGCCTGGAGAAGACTGCTCAGAGAGTGAATACAATGCACTCTTCACAGCAGGGCTCTCCATTGTCAGGCTAGTTCATCTTGAATAACAATAGCACCAAACCTCATTATAAACATACTCACTTTATCACACACACAGACACACAAAAAAAGCCCATCTCCTGGAACAGTCTTACAAAGAATGAAGACAGTCTGAGTAATAAAGGTTTATACTGCACATTAAATGAGGGTCTAAGAATTTTTCAACTGCTTAAATGTTACACGCGATTCTTTACCATGTGAAGAATTGAGAATGAAAATAAAATCCCTTAACCGGAAAAAAATCCCCAAACCACAGTAGGATGGAAAAGAACTACCAGCAAGGAAAGCCTTCAAATCTGCTCTTCTGTTTGCTAGGGTGGGATTGTTTTCTATTGCATATTTTCCAGCACTGTGACCTATGAGATGGGCTTACCATAGTTTGCTTTTGAAAATTAATATAGTAGTTTAACAGATTCTTCTTTTCTAGTAATCTTGAGTAGTGTTTAACTGAATTCACATTTAGTTCTAGTCCCTTGCAGGGCTTTTACTACGGCCTCGCTTTCTATAAGTTTTGCACTGTAGCTCCAGAATTAGGCTGTAACAGTTCAGGATTTTCAAGCTTTACCTGAAAAATTGTAACCTGTGCTTTAGTTTAAAATAGCTGTATCCCTAGCTGTAACACTGCAAATAAAAATTTCAAAAATTACACAGAACACCCAGCAGTATCTGTTGAAACTGAGGCCAGACAGGATGCACCCCCCTTCATTTCAAAATGTGCTTACAGTCACTTAAATCGATGGCTATTTTACTGCTCATCAAAGTATGCAAAAGGAGGGATGACCATTTTGTGAAGACAGGTACAAAGGGATCTAACAAAAATCATCGTGCTCGGTGACACATGGTGGACTTCAGAGAGTGTATTTCTCTTTCTCTTCCATAGGCTGACAGTTATCAGGTGCCTTTTAATCATTACCTAGCTAAAGTGAACATAAGCAACTCATTTAATCTTTGCTCATAAATCCTCCCATTTTTCACTATTACTTTTGCTCTCCTCTGAAACCAAACCAAACTAATACCTTTTCAGGTTTGGTTTCCATTCTTGCATCAGAGCTCCCCTGATGTCAGAACCCACATAGATCCTCTTTCTTCAATCCTCATTGGAAATGGCTGAAAATCCCCTCCTTTCCTAGTTCTTCCAATGTGTCCTTCCATCCTCAAAACTCCCTTTCCAGGGACTTGCTCTCTACCTCCTTCCATTCAGTCCTCCAGCTCTGAAGCAACATCTATGAGGCTTGAGTAAACTGGTGGTCATTTTCCCAAAAGTGAGTGACTTGTGAAGCTAAACTGATGCGTCACTTAAAGTTTGCTGATGTCTTCTGGGTGTCACTCTCCTCCTTTCCTCAGAAATACAGACTTTCCATATTACTGCAATTGGTATTTTAAAATATCATCCATGGATGGAAACTGTTAATACTGCATTAAGATAAATGGAGTAATTTAAAAATCCCTGTAAATCTAGCAAATACAAATGTGATAGTTTCACTAGCTTCTTCACCAGTGATCTGAAAAGCAGACTGAGAGTCTCAAATTAAAACAAAAAAAACCAGGTTACTGACTCAGCAGGACTCTGCCTAGCTTGATCTCACTCTTCCTTTGTACACTGTCTATTCAAACTGAAACTTCCTTGGGGCATGGATGGGATTTTAGCTTTTCAATGGTCCATACATTGTTTAGCCCATTGTTACAGGTACAGAGGGAAAAAAAAAATGTTATCTTTAGCTTTGCAGGAGATTACTCAGAATCCATCAACTCAGCTTCACCAATACCCTTCACCTATTTGCAAAAGGTAAATTTTTAAGTAGATGAGGTTCAAGACTACTTACAATTTGATAGCATCAGCGTAACTCCACACCCTTCAGTAAGAAAAGCAGGTACCCCAGAAATGGAGTCCCAGGAAATTAGGAGAGTTTTATTAATAGACGAGAAATACATAGTAAGAGCATCTTTTCTCCAGTGCTTTCTCAGTTGTTTCAGACTAATAAACTCCTCGGGATAAAGCCTGTCCTCTCTCTTGATCAGAATTCAATATTCTAGTGGGCTTCTGGATATAATATCTGAAAGAACTACAGTGGGAGACAGGGCTGGTGGCTTTTGTTTCCTTCTTAACAAAGACTCTCCATCGTGGTGAATTGCATGTGAAAACTTGGACAAATTGTATCAGTAAATACCTGTACATCTTTCCTGTTGCAATATAACATGTTCCTAATGAAAGCACACAAGCTCCTGATGGAAAACCAAAGGGTCTATTTTCCCATTGAGGCATGGGGGATTTACATTATAATCCCCATTAGCATTGATAGAAATTACCCATGTAAATCTACCATAGGTACTGGAAATGGGAAAAGAGACCACCAATATTTCAAATCAAAGCAGGGTTCTACTGACTTCATTCATATTCATGAGGGTTTTTTATTTTCTTTCTATCCTCCCTCTTCTGATCAGTTACTGTGTTGTAAGAAACATCTTGTAGAGTGTTTTCAGTCATTGTTCCAAGCACTATCTTTATCATTTTTAGAGGACAAAAGCAACCCTTTTCAACTCGTTATAAATCAATTTTTAATTTTAAAAGGAGAGCAGACTTTTTATTTTTATGAAGGAGTCTTTAAAGAGCCATCTCCCTCTCTTTTGGATGCTAGCCAGAAGGCAAATTTGATACTGGCTCATATGATTGAGAGGAGATGACACAAATACATTAGTTGCTTCCCCCGTGTGAGCACCAAGTAGCCCAGGATGGTGGTTCTTGCACCTGGATCTGCTGGGAGTGAATTCATCTGGTGTAACACCACTACCACCAGTTTACATGTGAAAAGTGTGCAAGTGCAATCCACTGAAAACGATCTTGACGTAACCGAAAAGCAATTCAGCTGCTGCATCAGCTGCCGAATTTCCTTCTCTCTGTCTTTGCCAATTCTTTTTCCATGACTGCTTTCTACGCTCTCCAGCCTCTCCTTGGCCCACCTTTACCACACAAGTAGATAACTATGCTAGTTAGATGGACTTAGATGCCTATTATCTTTGAATTTGAGTTAATTCACACAGCCTACAAAACTGGCTTGGCTTCCTATCCAATAGAAACAGTTTCTGGGCTCGGGCTGCCTGCTCCAGATGCCTGGACATGTCCCCAGTGACAACCTAGACCTGACAGCCCCAGGTAATGAGCTTACATCCTATCCAAACAGTTTAAACACCATGGTAGGTACCAAGGAGTAGTATCTCCTTTGATATTTGATTGCATTTCTACACCCAGCTTTCAAGGACTTTGTCCAACCTCCAAGTAACATCTGAAATACTGAGTTAGATACTCAGGCCCCCAACACAAGGGGTGGGGGAAACTGGACATGTTAGAACAGCCACCCAGAAGAACCGTGTGCTGGGTGAGGAGCAGTTTCAGAGCTTACTCACAGCCCAGAAACACACCAAAAGTTTTCCTTTCCTAGAAACCGGGCTTGGGAGCCAAAGCAGCAAAACTGTCCAGCAGGATCACAACACCTCGCTGAAGCTACACACCTGAAATCTTGCTCTCAAAGAGCTACACATGTCGTCTTTCCAAAGGTGGCCAGAAGAGAGGGCCCACACCCATCTTTATGTAATAACCTAAAAGACTGCATTCCTTTCTGCAGTAGGAGAGCTGCCGAGGGAGGGGTGGAAGGTGCCTCCTGGTGCCTCCTGGTGCACTGCTCCAGGAGCTGGGAGCTTGGATGTCCCTCCTGACCAGCCCAGAGGTCGCTCAACCCAACCCTTCTACTGTCTCACAGACCGTTCTAACCTGTAGGAGACCACAAATCAACCAAACTTTCCCTCCTTGTATGAGAAATTAAAATGCTGACATTTCCTTGCATACAGGGCCAAATCCTGTCAACGTGTTTTAGCTCACATGCTGAATCAGGCCCCTGAGGGCACAGAGGTTCTGCTCCACCTACTTTCTGGATCCAGGAACTAGGCACCTAATCTGTGCAGGCTCGGGCACTCCTGTGCGTGCAGAGAACTGTCTCTTCTGGTGCCCAGGGAGGGACGTGTGAGGAGAGGGAGATGTGTGATGAATTTCGGGTCCTCCTACATTTAAAAGGTTGTTATGGTGGGATTTTGAGAGCATAGATTTGGACTTGGATGCTAAATCCAAGTGTTTTCCCCTCTCCCCTGGATCTGTATCTTTAAAAAAAGCCCCACAACTATTTTTTTCTATTATAATATAAATAAAACTAGCATGATGCACTGCAACATCTTTCTCCAGGTCACCTGGCACATCTGTGTCAATCATCGTCTCTACAGATAAACAGTCAATCTGGTGAAACCCAGGGTTGTATATTTTCTAGTGCAGTGACAATACTGAGAATAATGATAGTTTGCCTTTTTTTCCCCCATGTGTTACAAGCACTGAGAACTTGTAAGCCTTTAGAGAAGGACACACAGCAGATACCCCTATGGGGAAGTACGAAAACCTTGGGAATCAACTGGAAATCGCTAGTGTTCTCAGATGAAATCTCACAGTTTTTTTTATTTTCCAGAATTTACAACTGAGATACTCTTTTGAAATAAATTCCCCTCTAAGTTTAGAATTGAATATTAGGAGAAAAACTTTCTCAACTGTGTTTAGATCATTAAGGAAGACCTTCAGGAATCCGGCAGTAAACCCTTCATTTTCTGGGACTTAAAACAACGAGAGAAAAGCATATTTAGGGCACATTGTCATTTACTTCAGGGCAGAATTCCCTGCCAGCGCAAGATGGACCACACTCTAGTTCATGCAGATCAGAGGTAAGGCTCTATCAGCTCCTTTTCTCTGATGGTACCACCAGAATAAAAGCCTAAGGGTGTGATGGAAACTTTGTACCTGAAGTTCAGTGGCCAGCTATAAGGCTGATGCCATCCCTTTATGAAAAATCAGTAGAATCCTGCTCCGCGAGTGGTGTCACAACAGTGCCACATTAGTCATTGCAAAGAGGAGTGGTAGAGGTTGACATTTAATTAGCGATGAATTTAATAACAATGGCAAAAGCTGTTTTAATAAGTTACTGTATAGAAATTAAGCCCGTGACAGCACTGAGTAATTCTGTCCTATCACCAGGAATCCATTTTAAAAGCTAAGACAGATGGTAGCAGAATGCACTGTGCCCACTTTCGCACCTTTTCAAAGTGATAACTATGTGCTCATTTTGTAGACGCTGAACTATAACTGATTTCAGTGCAGCAGTACAATAAATCATCACAACAAAGGCAGAAATTTAGTACGTTATAAGGAGAGAGAAAAAAACCCAAAAAAGTACTGTTCTTAGTGTCTAATGCAGATCATACCATTGGATGCCACGGTTCGCGTGTGATTTTGGAACGTTTTGGACCGAGTTCCGTATTGCCCTGGAAAATGGCTCACTTGGGGTGATAACTCATTCCATGCGCTGCTCTGTGAAGGATGAAGGCCCGCCTGGGACTCTGCAGCGGGATTCAGGTGCTGGGCCCAGGTTAAGTCTAAATCTTGGGGCTCCTCCTTCAGTTTTTCTCCTTCTCTGCCAACTCGTTGATAGATTCTTCCAGTGCTGTCATTCAGTAATCTTCTCATCCCTGTAATTTGTTTTTTAATTTCCCGGCTTTCATCTCCTAATGAAAACAGAGCCACAGTTATCACTGTAAATTAGCAAAAATGGTAATGGGTAGAGATTAGTGATTTTAGATGCCAATAAGAGTTGGGAGTACAAGTATAAATAAGTAAAGACAAGAAAAGAAAGAGATGGTTGAGCAGTCGTTGGTATGTATCAGGCTATGCTTTAAAACAGCGATGGCTGACATCTCATGGTTGAAAGACCTGCTGAACTTGGCTTTCTTGATGCTGTTTCTAAAGCTTTGATGAGTAAGATTATTTTTCTCCAGAAGGAAATAATAATAGCTAGAGCAATTTCAAATAAACTTTCCTTTTAAGAGACTGATCCTATTCAGGCATTGACATCAGTGGATATTTCCCCGAGTAAAGCCTAAAGGATCAGACCCTTTATACATCAGTTGGCTATATGCTGAAGGACGGATCTTACAAAGAAAACACACAAAAAGCACCACACCACACACACAGAGCAACACAGCATCTAGTGATTTTAATGAACAAGATCAGTTCCTTAGTCCACAGAATTTAATAATACTGGATTATAAGGAATAAATTAAAAAGCAGCTAAGATGTGTATAACTATATATAGCGTAACTGCTGGGTGTCTTAAAAGCGTAGATTATGAAAACACAATGAAAATATATACAAGAAAAATGTGACTGTTCCAACTAAATTCAAGGCATTTAAATAATAACAATTACACACTTTAATACTCCTGGCACCACTTAAGGATTAATTTTACGTATGAAACCACTGATTGCACAATGAATATATGTGTTTTGGGCAGATAGTAGCTATTTTGTTCATTAAAGCATACATTACATTTCACTAGTAATAAGGAAGTATTCATAGCCCCTTATAAAATAAAAATCTTCTATTTTTTTACTGGTAATAGAAAAATCAAATATCCTAAGCAAATGGAGTAAAGAGCAAGAAATTGATGACTCAACCTTCTTTTATATTATAGTTCATGCAGTAATACTTGGTATCCTCCACTCAATTTACATTTGTGCTTCCCAAAATAAACCTATTTTTGGCAAAGTGATAGTGCAAGGAAAACTTCAGAAACAAAAAAATTATGCACCAAAACCCAAGATCATTGAATGGTTTGGGTTGGAAGGGACCTTAAAGATCATCAAATTCCAACCCCCCCGCCACAGGCAGGGACACCTCCCACCAGACCCAATTGCTCAAAGCCCCATCCAGCCTGGCCTTGAACACCTCCAGGGATGGGGCAGCCACAGCTTCTCTGGGCAACCTGTGCCAGTGTCTCACCACCCTCACAGGAAAGAATTTCTTCCTGACATCTAATCTAAATCTCCCCTCTTTCAGTTTAAAGCTGTTATCCTTTGTCCTATCTCTCCACTCCCTCATAAAGAGTCCTTCCCCAACGTGCATCGTCTTTGGTTCAACGAGGTATTGGAAAGTGTGCTGATGCCAGGCATGTGAGCAGCTTTATCACCTCAACAGCAATATTCACTTGCCTAAACTTAGGCTTAGTAGGTAGCCGGCTAAACCAAACAGCTACGAGAGCAGCAATACACTCCTCGGCACAGGCCAAGCTCATTGTGGCCAGAATGCGCTTGCCAGCCCAGTATACCCAGTGCCCAAAGAGGGACTTTTTGCTCTGGGAGGTGAATAAGCAGAAGGGGAGCCGAGCTGTACCATCGGCTCTGCTGAATCAGAGCATCTCCCGCTTGACCCGGCACACCGGTTCCCTGGGCCAGGGCCAGCTGGCTCCTGCCCTCCCCGATCCAGGGAGGAGAGTAGGCGGTTTGCAAGAAACCTCCTAGTCCAAACTTAGAAAAATATTTGTCAACCCTGTACTGAGATACTCCAGCACCGTTTCCACTCCAGCTAAAGCGGCGAGAAAAAGCCCTTCGCAAAGAAGTTGTGTGTTGTATTTATTTTGTTGGTTTGCCTGCGGATTTATGTGTGTGGGTGTGATTTAATTAACAAATCACAGCGCCAATTCCTTTAAAATGACGCTTTTTGGCCCCAACCCAACCAGGGGTTGGCTGTTTGCAGTTCCCAACCTTGAGAGGCCGCAGAGTACCACAGGGCTCCAATCGAGATACTCAGACCCGTACACTGGAGACTGCCTTTCCCCCAATATGTGGCTGTATCTGCCCATACCCAAGCTCCAAATGCTCCCAGAACACCAGAGCGTGACGTAACCCCTTATCGTTGTACCAGTCGGCTCTCAGAGTTTCCTGTTGGCAATTTGGATTTGTATTCCATAGCGAAATGTAGCTGAATATGAAAAAAAGCTTCCCAGCTACCTCCTCCTGTCAAGGGAAGCGACTGTGTGCTACGTGGCTGGTCGGGTGACAGGTTGTCGGAAAGATTAAATTTCCCTTACCCAATTACATAAAATATTAATGTCAATTGAGCTTATTCAGCCTTGATTCTTGTCCCTTGTTCCTTCATATAGAAGCCTTCCTATACAGAGACATGAGCATACCTACTTCCAAACAAAAAAGCCCCTCCGTTTATGTTACAGTAAACCTTGAACTTGCATCCTACCCAAGCATGTCTTTCTGTTTAGGTAGCTCCTTTCTTAAAACAGGGACATTTCACCCTTTGTAAACTTGTTTGTTGGGTTTTGGTTTGGGTTTTTTTGTTTGTTTGTTTGTTTGTTTGAACATTTTGTTGTTTGGGATTTTTTTTCCTGTTGTTTGTTTCCCTGGGTTTTGTTTTGCTATTTTTTAAAGCAGGTCATTAAAAACATACAGGCTATAGGTTTGACTGAAGTCTTCAGTGCAAGTTAACATCTCCCCCCCTCCCTCTCAGTTATGACTTTTCACAGCTTTTAATTTGTAACTGGCCAGTGAGAGTGGCATCCTTCCTGAGCAGAGTAGCTGAAGTTACACCCTCTGAACCTACAGGCAGGAACAATAACAGATTTAACTTCTTGCTCCCTGGTTATCTCATTTGGCTATTACCTCTAGAGCCCAATGATAGCATTCTGTTATCAGCTATTCCACTGCTGATGATTTTCACAGACAATAACCATGTAATTTAAAAATGAGGAAAAAAAAAAACCCAAAGATGAGGCACAGCAAGAAAACCAAACAGCTCAAGCCACTATGTCCTATGGAAGAGCCAGCCTTCCTTCTTCAATGCTGAATGAGATAATCAAGCACTGAAAAAACCCACCAGTTTATTCCATAAAAACCTACATTACCGATCTGTGAAAAGCCTGCTGAGACAGATGTTGAGGCATGAGAAGAGGGGTGCATATCCCAGCCTCTTCCTGTACACATACTGGGGGTCCCCATTGCTCCTGCGGAGATGGGGATGCCTCCGACAAGGAGGCTGCAGGTTTTGCCAATCGGATTCCCCACAAAATGCCTTTGGTTTTGTCTGAAACCAAGGAATTCACTTGCAAAACACTAAAATATTTACAAAGTACTACTACTGAAAATAAGTAAGCACAGCAAATCACAACCCTGTTTACGAACTTATACCTAAAGACTATAATAGTCGTAACAAAAGTACATTAACAGTTTTTTAAAATTACTATTAAAATTGTTTTTCATGATGGCTTCTTATATACAATGTATTTTTTTCCTCGTGGCCTGACTATAATCTTATGAAAGAAAAAGAAGGCAAAACACAACTCTTTCATAAATACTACATCAAATATTCATAAAAAGTAATTTCCCCCAAATCCATTTCAATGTTTTTCTTTATGGAAAGTGTGCACAATATAAAATCTTTCTGCTTTGAAAGTTGTGAAAATGTTAAAAATTACAAATGCACAAAGCAACAGATGTGTCAAGAACTCCAATTAACAAAATATTGTTGATAATTCATTAATTCCATTACTTACCCCTACCTGTCTGCCCATCTTCTCACAATTATACTTAGTAAACTTAATAGAACCATAGCACGCTGCCTACAAACAAGTTACTACACTTTTCCAAATAATTTGTTAAATATTACCACAGTGCTATAAAGAATGATAAAATGATATGCAACCATACCCATATGTTAAAATATTAGTTATATTCCATTATTAGAGATGTGGTAGCCACATCTATAATTAATGTACGTGTTTTAAAGCGTATAAACGAGTGAACAGAGGAAAGGCTGGACAGCCACCTGTTTTTGGTGTTTTCTTCCTCATATAAACAAAAAATCTTGTCCCAACATTTTGCAATTAAATTAACATTTATGTTTCTCATACGTTTTGGGAAATATTCACAAGTAGTTGATTTTTTTAAATACAGTTTGATTTTTTCGATGAATTGGTGTCTAATTTTACGTTGCGTTGTGGCAGATGAAACTCCTGCAGAAACTTTTTCTGTCTTTGCCTCTACAAATAGGGCTTTTCCTCCATCAGGCTGCCTGCTGAAGGTGCTCTGTATCTCTCAGATTTCCACCGTTGTGTCAAACTAGGCTGAAATTGGTGGACAAGTTCAGAAGCTACGGGGAGGGCAAGAACAGCAGCAACAGCCTTGTTTGTAAGGAAGCGAGGCCTTGGAGGTGAGAAAAAGCAGCAGTCGATGCACACAGCTTGAAAGCTCAATTAAAAGAATAATAAATAATTGCAACGGGTTGTATAATCAAGCATATTAAACACCAGTTTCTTAGACTCCACTCCTCTTCCTGGAAGAGGGCCAGCCAAACTCGGCTGCTGTGTTGGAAGATTTTTGCGAGGCCTAATTCAGCGCAGGCCAAGGAACGGGGAGGTACGTGCACGCAAGGCACATGTTGCACCAGGGGAGGTTTAGATTAGATACCAGGCAAAAAATTTGCACTGAAAAGGTTATCAAGCACTGGAACAGGCTGCCTGGGGATGTGGTGGAATTGCTATCCCTGGAGATATTTAAAACATGGGTAGCTGCAATGCTGAGGGACATGGGTTAGTGATGGGTTTAGTCAGTGTTGACAGTTGGACTCAATGATTTGAAAGGTCCATTCCAATCTAGACAATTTTAGGATTCTCTGATTCTACATCCCCAGTGCACAGCCAGGCTAAGCTCACCAAAACACCTTACTGAGTGTGACATGGTCCTCAACTATCTCTTTAAAGGACAGTTACCCTAGAAGGTAGCTAAGCATCCCTCCTCAGTGAAAACTATACCCACATCAAACCCAGACTTTCAAAACTCAAGACATTTTTTGCCACCATCATCTTGTACCACAAGTGGTCCTGAAATAGAAAATTGCAAAGGTCAGCATGGGGAAAATATAAGAGCCACGTGCATAATTCCTTATCGGATCAAAGGTTTCCTAAATCACACGGACAGTTTGCTGTGACTGCGCTGTGGATGATTTGAATTGGGCATCTGTGACGGGGTGAGCACGCATTTCTCAAAGAAGTGATTCCCCAGTCTTAGCTGGCATATAGGAACCTGCATTGAACAAGTAACACAGGCAACAACATGCTTTGGAAATTAAAAACCTAAACCCCAAGTCAGCAGGGAGAGTAGTGGTCATGAAAAATGCTGGAGGGTCACACAAGCAACATGAGTTACAAGCAGGGGACTCTGACTACCCCTAAGGGACCTTTAACCTGTCTTAGTTGAAGCATCTTAGCAGTGCTCTAAAATGTCTTTTTAAAGCACTCAGCTCTTTTCATGGCACCACAAAGCGCTAAAATTGTTTCTGCAGGAAAACTGGATTACGCTTAGATCAGCCCCCCTACTCCCAAACCAAGCATGGAAGGACATGGGTGGATCGACACCCCTGCCTGCAAGGAGACACAGAAAGTTAACAAGCATCACAAACATTAATGGAAGCAAACCAATTTGCAGAATCAAAGCCAGGATCAGACCCTGGGACCTGGGAGGATTTGGGAGAGAGGGGTTATTTCCCTGGAAGCGGGATCACCACCTGGAAAAGAACTCTTTTGAGGAGCTGGGTGAAACAGTTTCAAAATACGCCAAAGAAACTTACAGAGGCAGAAGTTACACACTTTCAGGCCTTTTACAAGGTTGCCACAACCTTGGTAATCAAGGGAAGGGTGACTGATGTCATCTACCTGGACTTGTGCAAAGCATTCAACACTGTCCCACACGACATCCTGGTCTCAAAATTGGAAGGTCATGGATTTGATGGATGGACCACTCGGTGGATCAGGAACTGGCTTGATCACCGCGTTCAAAGGGTTGTGGTCAACGGTTCAATGTCTAAGTGGCAGCCAGTGACAAGTGATGTTCCTCAGGGGTCAGTACTGGGACCAGTGCTATTTAACATCTTTGTGGGAGACATGGACAGCAAGGTAGAGTGCACCCTCAGTGAGTTTGCTGGTGACACCAAGCTGTGTGGTGTGGTTGACACACTGGAGGGAAGGGATGCCATCCAGACCAACCCGGACAGGCTTGAGAGGTGGGCTCATGCAAACCTCATGAAGTTCAACCACACCAAGTGCAGGGTGCTGTGCCTGGGACATGGCAATCCCAAGCAAAAGGCTAGTGAAGAGTGGCTAGGGAACAGCCCTGAGGAGAAGGACTTGAGAGTGCTCGTGGATGAGAAGCTCAACGTGAGCCGGCAGTGCACGCTGGCAGCCCAGAAAGCCAACTGCATCCTGGGCTGCACCAAAAGAAGCAGGTTACGGGAGACGATTCTACCTCTCTACTCTGCTCTTGTAAGACTCCACCTGCAATACTGTGCCCACCTTTGGAGTCCTCAGCACAGGAAGGACATGGACCTGTTGGAATGGGTCCAGTGGAGGGCCATGAAGATGATCAGAGGGCTGAAGCACACAGGCTGAGAGAGTTGGGGTTGTTCAGTCTGGAGAAGAGAAGGCTCTGGGGAGACCTTCCAGTATCTGAAGGGGGCCTAGAGAAGAGCTGGAGAGGGACTCTTTGTCAGGGAATGGAGCAATAGGACAAGGGGTAACTGTTTTAAGCTGAAAGAGGACAGACTTAGATTACATATCAGGAAGAAATTTTTCACTATGAGGGTGGTGAGACACTGACACAGGTTGCACAGAGAAGTTGTGGCTGCCCCATCCCTGGAGGTGTTCAAGGCCAGGCTAGATGGGGCTTTGAGCAACCTGGTCTGGTGGGAGGTGTCTCTGCCCATGGCAGGGGGGTTGGAACTCAATGGTCTTTAAGGTCCCTTTCAACTCTAACCATTCTATGATTCTATGCACACTGCAACAGCAAAATCATTTAGGAAATATATACATACTTGCACTCACTTGTGCTTAACAGGGTCATACAATTTAAAAAATAGTAATAGAAATGCAACAACTTCCCCCAGTTCTTGGAAATATCCCACGTCAAAATCATGCTTTGGCCCCAGAGGGAAATGCTTTGCAAAGTTAGATCATTGCAGAACAAAGATATATAAAATAAACTTTTAAGAAGTCTTAATTCTAGAAGCTACTACTGCAACAATCAATATTAAAAGCAACAAATAAGTTCACCGACTTGTGTTAAGTCAACTTTTTCTCTGTGAATAAATTGTAAAGGATATTATTTCCGGGACAGAATAAATTCTTGAAATTAGTGAGTAACTTATGCATCTCTCCCCTGCTCCAAGAACACATTAGTTATTTTTACCATGACATAGAGAAGTTATTAATCTGCTGCCTTCCATTTCAACAATGCGAAATGCTGTAAAATGCACAGACACCTGCATTACAGTACGTTTCACTTCCACTTTATATCAGTCATAAACATCTCTGTTTTGGACATCTCTTCAAAACAAATGCTCCAAGCACACTGCGCGTAGCATTCGATTTTATGAAACCATAAAAGTTCTTCACTGTTAATTACACAGACAAATGTCTCATCACACATTTGGTTACCAGGATAATATAATTAGTTTTCTACATTAACCTTTCAAACATAGAGCTGGAATTTCAAGTTGAAAGCATTGTAAAAACACTCAGTCTGGAGGTATATTATATTTCCTCTTTTTTGTGATGATAATAAAATACTAAGGCTGAAAAAGAAAAACCCAATGTGGTGTATGCAAAAGATTTTTTTTTTTTATAGACAAGCTAGGTTTAATCAGTGTTGTCCACAAGATATGGCTCTATAGGCCCCTCATGGGCTTGTATTTCCAAGTCTGGGCTAGCAGCCCTGTGACAGAAGGTTTACGCTGGTAACTGGTAAAAGCAGAAGCCACATCTGTCTTAAATCTTGTCCACATTCAAGGTTTAAGCACTTCAGGCTGCCTCCTTCTTTTCAGGTCAAGCAGTCTCTCCTGGTATCAGGTAACTAGGCCTTTCGTTTCAAAACAAAACAGATGCCAGTCCCCATCTGCAAAATTCAGTAGTCATATTTGCCTCCCTGAATTTTACAAACTCCACCACTGCATCACATAAGCAACTTTCCCGTGCTCACCAAGAACCCTTCAGAAAGCAGCTGGAAGTCACACCACTGCAACCATCAGAGGTCACGTCCCGTAATCGCGCTGGATGTTCCTCTAATTGCGCTGAAGCTTCCTCCAATTTTCAGCCCATGTTTACACAAAGCCATGTTTTGCCCATCTGTGCCTGATGCAGAAGAAACCATCTAGGTCCAACAGGTGTTTCCTGATGCTCGATCTTTAATTTATCTGCACACTACACAAACTGGATTCTTCCAATTTACTCATGTACCCTAGAAGCTCCTCTCTTCTCAATTCAACTTCAGTTTTGAGTTCATCGTTCTCAGCTGTGCAACCAAGACATACAAAACACCCTACTGCAGATAAAGCTTCACTTGTTCATACAACAGCATTAACATTTCCCCTTCTCTATTTAACATTTCCCCTTTTCTAAAGATAATAGTTTCAATGATTCACATACGAAAGGCTGCATCACATTGATGTTTCAACAGCTGATCCCATGGATCAGTCGAAACACCTAAATTGCAGAACAAACTTGACTCTAACCCAACAAATTGGAGTGAACATCTTTCTGGGATGAATTTTGGCATAAAATAAAGACATCAAACAAAGCAGCAATGATACCCTGAAGCTCCTTACTAGTGGACAGGACCTTAAGAGGGGGAAAGCAGTGTTATTCCACCATCCCTGAAGCGCAATGCAAATATTACTCCATACAAAGTTATTTTTTTTTATTTTAAAGGAAAGCTGGAATGCCAAATGCCACTTATGCCAGATCCCTGACGAAAAGTGGCACCCCAGATTTGAAGTGCTTCCAGCTGAGTTCAGTCCCCAACACTGCCCTTCCCACATCTCAGGTCAGTGCCTTTGTCACTAAAGCGGACATCAAAAAAACCTACTGAAGATAAAGTGGAGAAGGTTATGAGAGCTCCGAGTAACTTACTGAACTCAACCCAGTTCCCAAGGAAAAACAAAAAAAGCCCAGTCTAAAAATCTTGCACTGTCATATGTCATTCAGTCTTGTCAAAACCAGCACGCTTTGAGGACATCTGAAAGTTGGACACTCAGGACATCATCAGGAAATAGCATCTTTTTCTTTTCATAGTAACTGAAAGTGGGCTCCCAGGACTGCAACTCTGTGCTTCAGTATCTGATACGGAAGATTCTTGATAGGACTCACATTCTTAAAGGTTACATTCTGATGGGCTCTTGAAATTGGTGAATTTTTAGGTGCTTGAACGCCAGAGCACATTCAGTCACAATGAAAAGCTGGGCACACTCAAAAAAAGAAAACCCACCCCAAAACCAACATGGCCAAACCGAAATCAAAATCAACTGGTCTGGCTCAAAGGCACACATGCCAAAGTGTAAACTCCTGCGCATCCTTAGAAGCATCCTGGCTTAGGCAACTAGATGCCTAACTCCTGCCAAAGCTTAATCATGCTTTAGGGTTGGACGAAAAAGCACTGAAAGCAAACCTCTGGTGGAGCTCACTCCATCAGGTTTATCAGACTTCACCAAAAGAGCCTACGGAACACAAAAACCCAATCACAAAGCACAGCAGCCACCTTCGCTTCTCCCTAGAAATGGATGCAGGGAACATACATTTGCTCCAAATCCTAACGGTGAGAAGCTGAGAAGAGAATTTAACGCGCCTTGCACCCCCGTGTAAATATTCCAACCATCAGAAGATTCAACACCACCCAAGACGTCCTCCTGTTCCCTCCCATTTGCTCCTGACCTCTAGAAGAGGACGCGACACTACGAATTTAGGAGACAAGGGCATTTTGCGCACTGACTAATTTCAGGTGCAGCTTCACACTCTCAGGACCAACGTTTCTTGCTGGCTCCAGGGGTCAACATGCACAAACTACACAAACCTACAAAAAATTTTAGGCTCCTGGCACAGTTAAGCACAGGCAGATGCCTCCAAACTTCTCACTGCAAAAGCACCTGATTTCTCTGAGGCCTGAGCAAGGTGTCCAAGAGCTCGCTTTATCAGCGGGAGTCATTATTGTAGCTCAAAAATCTGGCCCTTACTCCTCTGAATTTCACTCACCAAATTTTGGCCAAGTGGGAGCAGTAGCCAGGTGAGGTCCTAGATGTGACAGGAGGGGGCTGGAAGCAAGAAAAGGAAGCAGCACTCTGCAGCTGCCGAGGAGTTACACGGGACAAAAAGCACACAGACGGGAAAGACAAAGGTTCACTGATAACCAGTCCTATCATGCTGTAGTATATCATGTTGCAGGCTCTATATTACTTCTCTGTTTTCTTTACACATTTTTAACTGTTGATTTAATTTAATTTTGCCGTGGCAGGATTAGCAGGCAAGCTACAGAGGTGAAAGGACATTACATTAAGACAGCACATTAATCCTCTATCCCACCCAAGGCAGAAGCAAAACCAAACAAATAGCAGCTTCCTGGAAATTGAATTTCTGTTATCCAGATGTCAAAGATGTAATACCCCAATTACACAAACTATTGCCAGTGAAGCATGCCAGCGAATATGCAATGTAAATGGGGTGAGCACAGAGCTGCAAAACTGCAGAGTCAGCATCTGGCTCTCTGAGTGAGTGATAATTAGCACTGTGTGTAGACACTAATAAACATTTATGTCTGAAATTACAACTTTTAGCAGTGTTAATAAAGGATATATTGGCAATTCGTAGAATAAAAGGGTCTTGAAAAGAACGTCATATTAAACAATGGCAGGCGCTTCCTGTGCTTGCACAGAGATTTTTTTTCCTCCTTAATTGCAAATGGCCACGCTATGTTGCTCGGAAATTAATCAACACAAGCACATACCTAAAAAAACTGGTTGTGTTTCTTTGGTCTCCCCATTAACATCATTGCTGTAGTCAGAGATCTTATATATCTCATGATGGTAATCTGGAATGAAAAACGATAAAAAAAATTAGAACTCAAGTGATCTGGAAAAAATGAACACTGAACAAACACATTGCTACAGTTTTACTACATAATTTATCAATATATCTGCAGTTTATTTCATGTACATCAAATTAACCACAGAAAATGTGCTCTGTATCAGCACCTCCTAAAAAAAAAAAAAAAAAAAAAAAAAAAACAAAAAAACCCAAAAACCAACAACTTTGCTCACACTGGAGAGACTCAGCTCAAATATTTCACAGATTTTAGGGAACAGCTATGCCTGCCCTAAATTACTGTGTTCATTTTCACAGCAAATTATCCCACCAGATGCCAATTATCTGGCTTCTTGCTTTACAGATGGAAAGCAGATTTATAATAAAAACTTTACCTTTGCTGAGAATAAGGGAAACTTTCAAACTTCACCTCAATTGGAAAATCAGCAACATACATTAGGGATGCATCGTTCAACTATACTAAGTCATACTGGTGTCACTGGCCTCTGAATCGTGAGGGAAGCAGCATCAGGGACAACTTAGGAAATTCATGTATAGAAACTAACGTCTGTCATCACCCTAAGAATAAATATTAATATCTCATATTCAGAGATGTTACAGGATTAAAAATAAAAGAATTAAAAAAAAATTAATCACTGAGTTTATATTTCAAATAAAATAAGGTTTTTCTGTGAAGGTCTCTGCTGTCATCCCAGGCAGGTGTTCAGCAAAACCAGAGCTTTGTTTACATGTGTGTACAGAGGGAATAGTAAGTCCAAGAAAACAAATAATATTAAAAAATGTCTAAAGGCAGCTCTCTTGGATGCTATTTCCGACTCTGCTACTGGCAAACACTTTGTCCTTCGGCAAATCGCTCAAGACTGAACAATATATTCAGTGTCTTGAAACAGCCACCTCCCTATCTAACTCCTTTAACGCCCTCCCAGTTCCCAACGCTCTCAGCTACTCCCTCCGTAAACTGGTTTTTATGTTTACCTGCCTCACAAAAAGCGAGGTAGAGATTTACTCGTGGAAGGGCGCTTTGGAGGATTCACTTCAAAGGCAGAACAGAAACAGAGGGTGGCATAAATGGCTCCTGCTCCCAGGAGCAGCACACCTGCACCTCTGACAAAACAGCTACAGGATCAGAAGGGTTTCCCAGAAGCCAAACTCTTTTTTTTTTTTTTCCCTGTAACGTGCCGTTTATTTGTACAGCACAACTGTCTGGAGGGCACAAAAGGAGGAACAACCAAGTAAGTAAACTAGAATCGAGCCTAACACAGTGATGCAAAAGAAAGAAAAGGGCCTGGAAAGAAAATGAGGGGGAAACACTCCCCCCCCGCAACAGGGAGTTGAAGAGGTCAGTGATGAGGTGCCATGTAAAGGGTTCTTCTGCCAACTGAACACGCCCCACAATGAAATGGTTAAAGGTGAAGTTTGAGATATGACATCAAGGAAGTAAAAGCTCCCTTTATAAGGCTTAAACTACAGCATTTATGCCGACTGTCTTCCATGGTCATTGGCTGTTTTGTTGAGGAGGAATGATGGAGCTGTTTGGCGTGCAACCTAGTGACCAGCCAAGGTCAACCCACCATCCTCTGCATTTTCACCCTCCCAAGGGTGTCCAAGATCTGCTGGGAATGAGTAGGTAGAAACTAGGAATGAAATGACTTACAGACTCATGGCCCTTAGATATATAGATTACACGTGGTTTCTTCTCTAGCACGTCCCTCCATACATCCAGCTGGTCACAATATTCTTCTGATCTACAGCTGCTGCCTTAAAGTCATCACACTTCACCCCAGAGGTGGCTGCATTTTAGTGCAAGAATGGATTTCCTCAATCTGGTCATTATTGATCATCTCGATAAGGTGCTGTGAAGTTTTTTTTTTCTGGGGACAGCATAAGCACTCTGCAGGCACACATTGTTAACAGATGGTGTGTTACCAACGCATCGACACAGCATACCCTTTTCTCTTTGGTTCCCTTCTTCTGCCTCGGATGTCACAGTCCAGGCGCTGCGAAATCCATATCAATTTCACAACAGTAAACACTAAACTGTGACATTACGGAATGACTCCAGCAAGAGGCAAAGGCCAATTACAAGAGACAACTATTTATACATAATTATCTTTCTAATCAACTGTGATAGAAAAAGAGCAGGCAAGTGCAGACTCACACACAAAACGTGATTTCTATCTCCTCCATTCTCAAAGTACAAAGGCATAATTTTCTCTCTAGGATGTGTTTTTACTGTAGGTTTCTATTTGACTTTCCAGCTCCAAAAAGAGACTCCAGATGAAATAGAAATTACTAATAATGTACCATCATAACTGAATTTACCTATTAAAACAAGATTACATAGACAGTCTTATACACTGAGGCATATCTAAACCTATAATGAGTGGCAACCGAGAATCTGCAAAATAGCCATCTATTTCTGATAGGACCCATATTCTCTTTACAGCTCTATTAGGACGGAAATAAAACCGAATCTTCAATTGCAGTTTTGCTCTTCCACATGTTCCACTCTCAGCCCCCCAGGCTCCAGCCCAGTCCTGCTGCACTAACTCTGCCGCCACATCAGGAGCGTGTTCGATATCCAAGTCCCACAAACCAAACCTGTTCTCCGTAGAAATTAAACCCCTCAATAGGTTTGCTAATGTAACCAGACCACCAATACATCTCAGACAAGTCTGACGGGTCACTGCCCCTCTTGTTTTTAAATCGAGAGGATGTGTGATGCTCCAGACCCCCCTGTGACAATACAGCAGTTGTTATTTACTATTCCTCCCAAGTAAGTTTATTTTCATCTTTAAATTTCTTCACACCAAATGCGATTTTACCAAGTGCCTGTGAAACCATCGCTCTTCAAGCAAGTCTTGACACTCGTGTGTGTGTCCCCCCACTCTCCCCAGCCTGACATTACACCCAAGCAGTCACCTGCCTTGAACTTGGCATGCAGGACACACACGGCGTTTCATGGAGATATTCCCCTCCAGTACTTGGAAACACAAAAGGAAAAAAAAGACCTCAAGTCAAATCCATCAGGGCAAAAATATCTCAACAGCCAGAGAAGGGATAAATCCCTAACTAAAATAAATCCCTAAGGCTGGGAAGCCCACCTGTTAAAATGCCTACCAGCGGGCTCTACCGTTTTTAATACAAAAACCACAAAAACCAATCAACAAGACTGAAACACAAGAGCTGTGCTTCTTCCCCGACATGAATCCAAATATTTCCCCCCTTGTGATCCCTTTTAAAAATACCCCCTTTTTCAAAAGCAAACACACCCCGAGCGAACAAGTTAGATGCCAGAGGCTCTCCCCTGCCCACGTACAATTAATTAGCTGTGTGGATTTTTTAATAAAGCAACCTCTATTTGGCTTTTCTTTGAAATACGCAGTCAAGAGGAGGAAGAAAAAAAAACAACCAACAAACCCACCCAAAACACAATAAATCCACAGGAGTTGAATACTAAGAAGGTCCGTGGCTGCTCAAGTGTAATTATTTTTTTTGCTCCCTTCCCGATTTTACCTNAAAGAAAGAAAAAAAAAAAAGAAAGGAAAACACATGCACCTTTTTGGGGATGGTTGGGGGGGTGTTGGTGGTGCAACAACACGTAACAGATATGGAAAAAAATATTAAAAAAAAAAAAACAGAGGAAAGGGGGGGGTAAAGGAAGAAAATAATAGAAGGTGTGCGGTGGTTTCGGGGAGTTGAAGCAGAGGATTGCGGAGTTAAATAACAGATTAGGGGAGGGGGGGAGCCCCGCCGTTTCATAACGCCCCGCTCCCCCCCG
>VXBJ01006729.1:93137-110775 GCA_013400055.1 Nycticryphes semicollaris | reverse complement strand
GCCTCACGTTCGTTGATCAGTTTAAAGCTTTGGGATTTCCTGCTTCTCTTCCTCTGGGTGAACTCCATGGTGCGGGCAGGAAGGAGCGGGGCGGCCGGGCGGCGGCAGGACCAAGGTCCGTCTCTTTAATCAGCAAAACACGCGGGGGTTGGCGGCNGGAGAGGGGGGCTGGAGGGAGAGGGGCTGAGAGGGCAGCGCCATTTTGTGTGTGTGACCCCCCCACCTCGCCGCCTCCCGCCGCCCCCCACTCCTGACACACAACACTCCCCTCACGGGCACTTGCTCCCTCCCCTCGCCATGCCCCTCCGCCGCCACAGGTTCCCTTTCCCGCCCCCGCGGCTCCCCGGTGGGCAGGGGGGACGGCCCGGCCGTGAGGGAGCCGGCGGCCTCTCGGCCGCGGCCTTGCGCTAGCGGCCGCTCCGCCGCCCGCGGGGCCCCGGCGGTGGCGGTGGGTTCCCTGTGGGAAAGGGGGGAACTCCTCGTCTTTAGCGGGAGCGGGGGACGTACCCGGTGGGGATGGCGTAGAACTTGGTGCTGGTGGGGTAGGGGTGGTCGTGTGCGGAAAGTGGGCATAAGCCCAGAAACGGGGCTCGGCTAACACTAACGGCTGCGTTTTACCGTGTTTTACAGTAATTATTGCAACGATGTCGCAGTCCAAGGCCCGGAGGAACAAGCTGAACTGCCCGTCAGGCTGAGGGACACTGAGCTTCGCTCATGTTACTTAAACGTGGGTCGGTGTAGCAAAAGGAAAGGGGTCTCGGTTCCCAGGAGGAGTGGGATTCGGCAGGGCCGGTGACCCACCGGTGGTCACCAGGAGGTCACCGCAGCTGTACGGGTGGCCCAAACAGCTGAAACCAGTGCCTGGGTTTATTCACCACTTTTGACACCTTCGGCCCTGCTTCCAGTTCACTTACTGTGCTAAACTTGTTCCTGGTGTAGCAGATTTTGGGGTTTTTTTTACAGTCAAGAGTGCTTTTGTGTACTTTTTGTTTGTTTGTTTGTTTGTTTTCTTTACAGTCAAGAGTGCTTTTGCCTGTTGCCTGTTAGAGGAAGGACTCGGGGTTTTTACAGTTATGACTGCCGATAACTGAAAACACAGCTCCCGATCATCATCTTATGTTTTACGTGTAGTCAGGCTGTGTTTTGACAAGGAGAAGAGTATGTGATACTTGCATACGCCTACTCCAACAGATGCAAACGCAGATTTTCCCTTTGGTCTCATCGGAGCGCCCAGGAGAATCCCGTTGGCTGCAGTAATATATTGACTGACCTTGTGACTTGGAATAATGACATCGAATTAGTAAGAGGAAAGCAAATTGAATATTAACAATAGTGACCTGTATCCTAACTGTGAGCGCAGACCAAATCAGATCTGAATTCCCGTGACAAGGTGCCGTGCAGGCAGCATACCCGGTTCCGAAAAAGCAGAATTAGGAAATGGGCTTAATGGTGAAGCAATATCAGAAAATATGCCTAATAGTAAAATTTATTAGACTCTGGAAAATTAAATTCATGAGGGAGGTTATGGAAACCTCACAGATTGGGTAAGGGTGTAATTTTCTATTAAATTGCTAAGTGGAAAATCCCAGAGGCAATCAATATGCTACTTTTGGAATTTTCCTAAACTTCTCTGTAAGACTTTGTGAAAGGAAACTGGGCTAACGTACTATTTAAAATCCTGCATTATATGTATTTTGGGAGGATGCTGAAGCAGCAAAGGTAGATGGATGTCATCTGCTGTTTGCTAAATTGTGTGGGTCCAATTAATCTCTGGTGCAGCGCAGTAAAGTCAGGTCCAAAATGCAGCAGTGTGCTTAAATTTTGTGCACAAAAAGAGCCTTTTCTCTCTCTTTTTATTTCCCACCCCCTTGCCCAAGCAGTCTGCTGATTCCTGTCTGCTAACTTTATTTACAAGACTTGGAGCGTTGCTGAAACTGTTGTGTTTGACTCTCATCCTTCCTGGGACAATAGGAGAATTTTTATAAAGCATAAGGCCTTCATTTACTGTTCAACTCACATGATGGGCTTTTATCCTGCATTTGCCAAAGGAATGTGCTACAAAAATAAAAAGGTCCTTTCTGTTTTCCTCTGTTACTCTATTTTGTGAAACATTTTGGGGTATAATTTATGAAAAAGTGACGCCAGTGTTTTAGCAACTGCTCTTTTTCTCCTTTTAGTTCTTCCTTTGCTGTGTTGGATTTTTTTTTCCTTGCTTAAAGGGACACTCGTGATGTGAAATGACGTTTCAGCGTGAAGGTTGCAGTTTCAAGATATGTTTTACAAGAGTTAGCACATCCCCTTTTTATTTCTCTTTTCTTCCTGTGAACTAAAGAAATTCTTTTCTACATGCAGAATAAGCCTGATCCTGCAAGCAATCCTAACTATGGTCATTCATATGAGTAAATCTTGCAGTTCTTTCATTTATGAAGGTATTAGCCAGTTCGGACACCTAGGCCCCGATCCTGTCATCTCATCTGCATAAAAGTGAATTAGAAACTGGGACGAGGTGACTTTAGGTCAAAGTCTTCTTCTTATCCACACAACACGTAGGAGGATCCGCTAGCTGAAAATCAAGCTTTCCGTCCTCTGCTGCTAACGTTTCTCAGCCGTGACTTAAAAACCCAACTATTTGAAGAGCTCACAGGCTCCAGCATTGCAGTAAGTTGTGAGTCTGCCCTGGGGCGTTTTGGGGTGGGCATCTTACAACTGGCCTGGGCCCATCCGCTCGTTTATCACAGGCCACCATGGTGCTATTCTGGCTGGGGACACCCAGCAATGAAAGTCATCTTTATTCCGCTAGAATGGCTGCCTTGTGTCACCCTCGGCAGTCGCCGGCTGCAGCACCGTGGCAGCCGAGTGACTTTGGATAAAATCTGCTGGCTCTGAGTGGCAGTCAGCTTTTAATTTATTTTTTTTTTTTTCCAAAATCTTTTATTTCAGTTGATGGCTTGGTATTGGATTGTTACCGATGCACACGAAGACCCCATAGTTCCTTTTATTTTCTGGTGAAAATACGGAGAATTCAGAGCATTTTGTATGTATTATGAATATATAGTATTACATATATTGCTATAGATTATATATAAAGCAAAGTATTTACTCAATCAAACCATTAATTGAGTAATGTGGTTTTTCAAAATGCCGTGAAATGAGCTAACTAAATAAGGGTTTTATCTTGCAAAGTTTTGCAAGTCAGTATGATTATCCCTGACTATTTCCTAGTGGCCGTTTTATTATGCTGCAAGTTACTTTCGAAATATCCCCTACTCACTGTAACTAATATTAATTTTCCCAACAATTTTCTGGTGTGTAAAATGATTTTTTTTTTAATTTCAGATGCTAGATCATGACCTAACTCATTAAATCTAATTAATACTTCAATATTAACAGCAGCAGTGCTCTTCACATCAGATTGTCCCAGACTTTTTCATTGCTTCCAGGTTCACAGGTGTATCCGGTTAATTACAAAATTCAGGAAGTAGGATGGTGGAGGACAAATCATGGAATCATAGAATGGTTTGTGTTGGAAGGGACCTTGAAGATCATCTAATTCCATCCCCCAGTGATGGGCAGGGACACCTCCCACAACAGCAGGTTGCTCAAAGCCCCATCCAGCCTGGCCTTGAACACCTCCAGGGATGGGGCATCCAGAACTTCTCTGGGCAAGATGTGCCACCACCAGCTTCAGAGTAAAGAATTTCTTCCTATTATCTAATCTAAATCTCCCCTCTTTCAGTTTAAAACTATTAGCCCTTGTCATGTCTCTTCACTCCTTGGTCAAGAGTCCCTCCCCATTTCTCCTGTAGAGCCCTTTAGATACTGGAAGGGGCTATAACGTCTCCTTAGAGCCTTCTTTTCTCCAGATGATTGGATCAGAGGCTTTAAGTCCAATATCAAGGAAACCACGTGAGGCCGGGTGAAGTAGGAAGAGGCTGCCAGCTGTCATGTTAATAGTGCCATGATTGCTAATTACGTCTTGGAGGCTGGAGAAGTTCAGTGTGGTGTTAGGAAGCAGGAGAATGGTGAAGAGGTAAATCAGAGACCAGGAGCTGCACAGGTGGCAGGTTCCTAGGTTAGATATTTTGCTTAGTTATGTGTTACAAATGTTATTGAGGATTTTGTAAACTGTGGGAGCATTTTTCCCTTGCAGGTTTCCAGTGGTGTTTTCATGGTCACATAAAGTACACAGGCAGTACTTTTTCCTCAGCTCCCAACGTGACAACAGGTAACGTTGGTGTCACGCCATCTTGCTACAAACCTCCCCTTTCTTTGTGTGGCTGCAGAGGGGGTCCTTACAGCTGTAGGTTTCTGCGTGCCCTGAAGAAGTCCAAAGGAGTGCACTTTGCCGTGCAGCGTACCTTATTTTCTGATTCTGAAATACAACAAGGGCAAGTGTAGAGTCTTGCATCTGGGCAAGAACAACCCCAAGTACCAGTATAGGTTGGGAACTGACCTGTTGGAGAGCAGTGTAGGGAAAAGGGACCTGGGGGTCCTGGTAGACAGCAGGGTGACCATGAGCCAGCACTGTGCCTTTGTGGCCAGGAAGGCCAATGGCATCCTGGGGTGTATTAGAAGAGGGGTGGTCAGTAGATCGAGAGAGGTTCTCCTCCCCCTCTACTCTGCCCTGGTGAGACCCCATCTGGAATATTGTGTCCAGTTCTGGGCCCCTCAGTTCCAGAGGGACAGGGAACTGCTGGAGAGAGTCCAGTGTAGAGCCACAAGGATGATGGAGTGGAGCATCTCCCATATGAGGAAAGGCTGAGGGAGCTGGGTCTCTTTAGCCTGGAGGTGACTGAGGGGTGACCTCATGATTGTTTATAAATACATAAAGGGTGAGTGTCAGGAGGATGGAGCCAGGCTCTTCTCAGTGACAGGCAATGATAGGACAAGGGGCAATGGGTACAAGTTGGAACACAAGAGGTTCCATTTAAATATGAGGAAAAACTTCTTCACAGTGAGGGTAACAGAACACTGGAAGGGGCTGCCCAGAGAGGTTGTGGAGTCTCCTTCTCTGGAGACATTCAAAACCCGTCTGGACACGTTCCTGTGTGACCTGCTCTAGGTGTTCCTGCTCTGGCAGGGGGATTGGACTGGATGATCTTTCCAGGTCCCTTCCAATCCCTGATATTCTGTGATTCTGTGCTTCTACCCTAAATTCTTCCTGTATCAGTTTAATCACAGTACTTGACATCTTATGTCTCGATCCTTTTTTTTCCTTTGAGACACTATTTTGAAATAGTTTCTTGTCCATTCTGTCCATTTCCTCATAGAAATCTAAGAGACAAAAGCTACAGGATGGACCGATGTTTTCATCCCTTTGCCAGCTCAGGGAGACCAAAACATTCCAGAACTGTTTCAGCAATAAAGAATATAACTGAATCTATGTACAAAGCGTTCTTTGTGCGTGCGGTTACAAACCCTCTGTATATTTCTGGGTCAGGATGCGAAGCCCGTTTTGACTCAAACCCTGGGCTTTTCCTCCCCTCTTGTTTTATGTGTAGCTTGAACTCAGGCTGGGAGGAAGGGCAGCGTGAGAGTCAAAGTGTGATGGTCCATCCGCTCCGACCAAATGCTTGTAGGATAATTGGATATCAAGGTTTTAACTCTTCCCCAGGACAAACCAGTTTTTTGGATTTGAGTTCTGGGAGGAGCGGGTGGGGAGACCAAGGTGTCTCAGCACCAGATGTGGTTGGAGGATAAGGAAGGAAAGGTACCGACAATGCTGTCGTGGAAGATAATGTGGAAGAGTCAAAAAAGCCTGCCCACGTCTGTGTGTGTCCTGTGCCTCCCCACATGGGCTCTCTCCTGTCTGAAGCGGTGAAGTGTAAAGTCAGGCTGGTGTTCTTGGAGAGAGCATGTGTGAGCTGTGGGTGGCTCAGGGGTCGATGTGAGCCATGGGAACCCGAGCACAGCCATGTCAGCAGCCCCTCTTCTGGTGAACGTGATGGCTACAAACTGCAGCAAGCTCAGCTCGGGGTCCAGCAGCCCCAGTGATGCAGAGGTCAAAGAGCATTATACTCATTATACCTGGTTTTTTTGCGTCCATTTGCTCCAGTCACTGGAGCTGAGGAGCTCCAGTCTCCCCAGTCTGGAGGCAGACATGAGGGTGCAGCAATGGCAAGAGTCGATCACTGGAGCCAGGGATGGAAAATGAATGATGAATGCAGCATCAGCTGCAGGAACAATAGCATTTAGCGACGTTAGACAGCTCTGTGAGGCTGCGGGATGAAGAAGCCCAGAGAGCAGCCATCCTTCCTTAAGTCCTACCTGAGACTGATGTGGGGACATTATGCTGTGCCTCCCCAGCCCGGCCTTCTCGCCATTTCCAGCTTTGCCACAGGGAGCTGCTCTCCGTGTCTCGATCCTGCCTTGATCCTCTTCCATTTTTCCTGCCACACATTAGTAAATGCACCCGCACTAAAATCAATGGGAGTTTGAAAACTAAAAGTAATGTGTGCTTTGGTATGCTACTAATCCACTTATTTGGATCCTCTTACTGCTCCTCTGGGCTGCCCTGATCCTCTCTATCAGCCCACCCAGCTGCTCTGATCTGCTCTCTAAACTTCTGCTGTGGCTCTGTTAGCATCCCTGGCAACTCGCAGGGCTGCTGCCTCAATACCTTCAATCCCCTCTCCCAATGAGAGTCTCTCTGCTAAATTATAATCCTTGTAGCTCAGAATACTGATGCAAGCTAAAATAAATTCATGAAAAGTTGCTGCGGCCCCTACTAAGATGTTCTATTTCCTTAAATGTTTTCAAACAGCACTTGTATTTCGGGTTGGAGAAATAACTGGAGACCTGTTCCTAACCACCTGCCTGCTTTTCAGTTCTGAAAAATGAAATTCCATTGCAAGGCACAATGTAGTTCAAAATCTACTCACACATGCACTTTTTAAAGCGGGATTGTGTGAATTTAATATCGGTGTCAGGCTGGAGACTGACAACATCTGAAAGTGATGCTTTTATTCAGCAGTAAGATATATATGCAGTAGCGTTTTCATTAATGCGGCCCTCCCCCAGAGGTGTGTAGATATTGAAGACTCCATCACCCATTCAATCCTTGACCTCTCAGCTGAGGCGGCCAACGCACCTGGATGGGTATTTTCTCTGAGACGGGCACATCCTGCAGGGATCAAGCTGACAACACAGAATGATGATCATTTAGTAACAACTTTGAGAGATTTCTTGCCTGGGTTAGATAAAAGCTAATGAACTCAGTAGTACAATACTTTATGCTCAACCATTTATCCTCTGTAAGCATAAAAATAGAAGAGAAGTAGATGTTTTTATGAGCTTTTCTACCATCCAGCAAGATCTATTTGGTGTTTAGGGGAGTTCTCTGTTACGTTTATTCACCTGTAATTTGAATACAGCTAAAATGTCTCAAGAACGAGGGTTCTGAGGTAGAGACCTTGTTCTGGGGGAGGTTGAGGAGAGTGACAGTTGCGCATATGTAAAGCTCAGTGCGTGGAATTTGGCCGACCAGTCTGCATTTGCAGGGATTAGTCCTGTTCCTGCATCTCTCCTGGAAAAAGTTTGCTGCTTGGATATCTGTAGCGCAGACTGATGCTTGGAGTAATAAGTATGTTCCCCGCTTTGTGTTGCTTGCCCTGTACTGCTGAAGTGCTAGAAAGAACATCTACAGAAATACCAGCAACAACAAAAAACATGATCATTCTCCTGCAAGACGTTTGGGATTCTTTAGCAATCCCAAATGGCCCGTGCTGTCAAAAAGAGCCTGGTCTCCCTGGTGACATCTTGGGACTGATTCATTAGGGGATCTGATCACACAGTCCATAAGCTGAGTTACCAATACTCTTCCCTGAAATGACAAAATTTTCCTCAGATATCTCCCATAACGCCCAGTTTGGCAATAACTAGCTGTTCTTAAATATAAAGCTTTTTAACAGTAAAGATGAGTTTTCACATGATCTTTGTTTTACAGATAATGAGGCTGCTAGGATAGGAATTGACCCAAACATCCTTTAGGCATCCTAAACAGTTCACCTAAATATTCCTTTATCAGGACCAGAGGATAATTATCATTCAAACAGTTGTTTCAAGCATGTTTCTAAAAGCCACGCTAGCCTTACTGGCCAGTCACATCCATATGGATGTCACTGCTTCCCTAAGCATTTTAGCAGGGCACTACAGAGGTCTGTCCCGGTAGACAGGAACTGCGGGGGCTGACTTGCCACAAGAACTGGTCAAGCGATGCTTTAAAAAGCAAAACAAAGCCAAATTAAAACACCACCTGCTTCTGTTACCCCTAACGATGCATGAATACCGTATGCTTGTAAAGACTTGTGTTGGTTAGAAATACCAGAAAGTTTGGGGTTTTTTTTTTTGCCTCTTGCCTCACCTCTGAGCTTTTCTTGTCTTTGCCGGTGGCTTTTGGACTCCTGTGGTGGAGCACTATCCCCTTCTTCCCTCTGGCCCGAGCATTTCTCAGTCTGTGACCTCCTGGAGATTGTCTGCTGCTGCTTAGGCAGTTCTGAAAGGTAAATAAGAAATGGCGAGCCTACTGTGAGCGACTTGCATTCATTATATGGAGGGGATGGCCACATCCCCACCGCCAGAATTGTAGGGGAGTGCAATTTGCAAACCTTAGGAGAAGGGCCACCAGCCCAAATTGTCATGTGTGCAAAGGAGGTGACCTGTGGATGTGAGAATGTGGAGATACCTGTACCCAAACAAAGTAAACGTGGTGGGAGAGAATGGGGAACTGGATGAATTAATCCCTTCCAAGAAGTTAAGGACAGCATAAATAAATGAAGAAAAGAGCGAGACTGGACGTGGAGCTCCCTTTGCCAGAAGGAGACATATTTAGTCATGGTATAAAGGCAATTTTATCAAATGTCTTTTTCGTTATAGTGTTTTGAAGATGGATAAAAGGAACCATGTACCTATCTGAAAAAGGTTTCCAAGAGTCATCTGTGCCCTGCGCTACTTGAAATGAGTTTTTCTGCAATCTCAGTCAGCTGTAAGGCTGCCTCTTGCGTTCTGCCTCCTGTGTGCGAGTGAAAGTGTACGCTGCTGAGCCGGGGTTTTCCCCTGTTTTAATATCAAGTAGAAAAGCGAAACTGGATACCCAATAAAGTATTGAAATACCACCTGAAAACTGAAAACAGCTAAATATAAACTGAATACAACGACTGAGCGTGACCAAAATCATTCTGATCAGCTTTACCACTTTGGCAAATAGATGACAGCTGGGTTGTTTGGGTGAATCGACATCTTTCTGAGCTGCCTTCAATAATCTTCCTTTAAATTGACACTTGGCTTGCAGCAGATAAAGCTGAGCAGTCACTTAATCATTAGGCAATTGGAATGAAACACCTTGTGTATGTTTTAACCTTGTATTTCTATTACTTACAAGGCTTTTACGAATGTTCCAAGATTTTGAGTAACTTCTAGATTTCCCTTTTCAGTCTTGATTTCATATGGAATGCTGTGGAGTGTATTACTTCAAAGTAGCTTTGCGGTTAACTCCGTGGGGTTGTTCCAGAGGTCTGCAGAAACCTGGACTGAGGATCAACATGGGTAACGCTATTGTTTCCAGACCCGAGCTCAGTTGTGGTGAGCTCTCGAGACTCTGCAAGTGGTTTTGGGAGAGCTTAAGAGCCTGGTTACAGCCCTGACAGCAAATATAACATTTATTAAGCACATGCGAGCATGTGAGACAGAAATACGCAGCCATTGCAGTACAAAACCATCAGTATTGCCCTGAAAAGCAAAACAGGAGCAGCAGAAAACAAACAGCCAAGCTAAGGATTTATAGCAGTGATGTAACTGATTCTAATGAGTAGAGTAATGCCGTGTATGATAAACAGATAGTTTGAAATACAGCTTGGAAAAGTACCCATTTCACATGCTAAAAATATCTTATGCACTGATGTCATCAAAAGGATCATTGCATGGGTGAGGGACAAGCACAGGGAAGGAATTGGCTGCTTTCATAACACACTGCTAAGCACTTTCCACACTCTAATGGTTCTTTGGAGCAATGGAGACTCGGAGGAACCCTTTTGTGGTACAGATGAACAGATTCCAAGGATCTCATGGTGTGAGCTTCCCTGTGTGCCATGAGTTTGTCCAGCAAGGGTTGCTCCAGGTTTCCACTCTGCAACCAAGTAGCTTGTATGAATGGAGACAGTCAAAGGACGAGAGATCCATAATGAAGCAGGCAGGGACCGCAATGAATTGCCAGCATAGATATACCCTCAGGAAGACATTCTGAGCAACAGAGGAGCTTTCAACAGAGACCAGCCCAGACTTGACCCAACCGTCTCAACAATTCACATCCCTCAGAAAATGTTGCTCTGGGCCCAAGGCAAAGAAGGTTCAAACAGATTTGCCATCTTGGAAATCAGAGAGTAAGCCGGAGTGGATCTCCTAGGAGTTATTAGTGAAAGAAAAAGAGGCCACCACCAGTTCTTATAGATGAGAAGATTTTCTAATCTCTTCAAGAAGAGAAATCTCAAAACCAAATGTTTTTTCTCCTTTTCCTCTTCAGGGAGATATTAGTGAATTGCCTCAGTAGAACAGAGCCAACATATATACATATTTCCATATATATATGCACATATATATAGATAGATAGATAGCAACTCTTTTGGGAGATGCTGTATTTTGTAGATCGCCATTTCTCTTCCCCAGGACAAAACAACTGTCTGCATCACAGAGGGGATTTACATTAAACTTTTAGACACCTTTTAGACATACAGCATTAATTTCAAATCTCACCAAAGTTGTTTTACCTACATAAACTGTTCGGCTGCTTTCCTTGTCCCTTATACCCCTCCCTGACATCTTGTGGGCTTGTTTTGATTTTTATAAACTGGGAGATCTTTGGTCTAGGTGTCACCTCACAGTAACTGCATCATTCTTGTGAATACTGTGTGTGAGCTGCTTTTCCTTCTTCATTTTGTATGGTCTCTAATTGAGATATAATGTCAAACCGGAGCAGGAAATGAAGCAAGGTCTAAGGTTATGTCTACACTACTGTTAATAGAGGGGGGCAGCTGGCACTCAGACATCTGGACTCATTTGCCATAAAGTCCACTAGAGAGTATTCCTACAGCCTCCCGATTTATGGCTTTTGCCAAATGTGGGCACATTCCCCCTGGGCCTCTCTCCTGAGACCTTCTTGGACCCATTTGCTCTCAGATGTGAAACAATTTCCTTTTAGAAGAACTACGAAAAAGCGTAGGAGGACTGTTCCTGCTTCCTCATTGCAAAGCGGTTGCATTTAAGCCTGAGAAAAAGCAGAGCATGATTTCTAAATCTGTACTCTTCCAGCCTGGGCTTAAACAACACTCTTAAACCAACGGGCCATTTTCTGCAAGAGCGAGCCATGGCTCACAGCTTGGATTATCTAACCTAGGTGGAAAGCCAGTTGTGGTTACAGCCCTCCGAAACAGCTACTGGAGCAATGAGGCTTACAACGGGGAAAGGCAAAGAAAAAACTCTGGGAGGATCTAAAGGTGAAAAAAAGTCTGGCAGAGTGAGGGAGGCAGAAGCTGCTGTGTGCCGTAGCATGAGGCTACAGGGGACAGTGGTGCAGCCACCAGCCAAGGTGCTCCTAAGTGAAACAGAGGAGCTAAAGTTACAGTGACTTTCACTCCTCACTGTTCAGTGGCCTTCACTTTCAGCGAAGGTGTGGCCCTGATGAATTTAAGCATGGTGAGAACTGACTATTCTTACTCATTCTTCAAAGCTTTTTCTGAACATCTTGGAATTTACAAGCCACAGGACAGAAATTGCTGGACAAAAGCAGGTAAATAAGCAAAACAAGAGATGAAATTCAGAGCTCAGTCTCTCTTTGTGTTAATCTGTGTCACAAATGCAGCATGCCAGGTGACATCAAGCTAACGAAGCCAGTAGTTTCTACTTCCAGGGTACACATGTGAAGCCCATGTTTTGGAGCTCTGTCCCTATCAGCTACTTCAGCCTTCTTGGCCTGAAGGAAGCAGAAACAAGGCATTGCACACAAACCCCAACGTGCTCTCTCAGGTGCACAGGCAGCCCAGGGGACAGGGAGTGCAAACCTTTCCCATCTCTTGGGTGATTTTTAATACTGGCACCTGATGAAGGAGCAGGTCACTTGTGAGTGCCCTGCAATTAAACCCTGCACTGTTCACTGCTGTAGTTTCACCTGAGGGCACCCTGGAGTCAGCAAAACGGTTCTGATTTCTCTTGGGGTGTTGTTAAGCTTCCTGGAGTGAACTGGCTGGTGGCAGAGGCACATCCGTGCCTTTCCATCCTGCCTTCCCACATGGCAGCCGCACCCTCACGTGGTTGGGCCCACGCGCTGCTTGGGGACAGTGACCAACCTCATAGAGTCATAACCTCATGAGGTTCAACCAGGCTAAGTGCAAGATCCTGGAACTGCCTGGGCTGGGGAACTCCCAAACACAGGCTGGGCAGAGAATGGGTTGAGAACAGCCCTGAGGAGAAGGACTTGGGAGGGTTGGGGGACGACAAGCTCAGTGTTCATTGCCAATGTGCTCTCACAACCCAGAAATCCAACTGCGTTCTGGGCTGCATCCCCAACAGCATGGCCAGCAGGGCCAGGGAGAGGATTCTACCCCTCTGCTCCGCTCTGGTGAGACCCGACCTGCAGTGCTGCCTCCAGCTCTGGGGACCCCATCATAAGAAGACATGGACCTGTTGGAGAGAGTCCAGAGGAGGCCATGAAGATGATCAGGGCTGAAAGAGTTGGGGTTGTTCAGCCTGGAGAAGAGAGGGCTCTGGGGAGACCTTAGAGCCCTTTCTAGTCCCTAAAAGGGCTACAGGAAAGATGGGGCGGGATTATTAGGGCATAGAGTGATAGGACAAGGGGGAACAGTTTTAAACTAAAAGAGGGAGATTTACGTGACATTTACATGACATGAAGAAACTCTTCACTGTGAGGGTGGTGAGACGCTGGCACAGGTTGCCAAGAGAAGCTGTTCAAGGCCGGGCTGGATGGGGCTTTGAGCAACCTGCTCTAGTGGGAGGTGTCCCTGCCCGTGGTAGGAGGTTGGAACAAGATGATCTTAAGGTCCCTTTCAATCCAGAGCACACTATGATGATTCTATGAGTCCAACCATTAATGTAGCACTGCCAAGTCCACCACAAAACCATGTCCCTCAGCACCACACCTGCCCATCTTTTAGATACCTCCAGGGATGGCAACTCAACCACTTCCCTGGGATGCCTGTTCCAATGATTGACAACCCTTTTGGTGTATTTATTTTTTCTAATATCCGATCTAAACCTCCCCTGGCACAACTTGAGGCCGTTTCTTCTTGTCTCATCACTTGCTACTTGGCAGAAGGCACCGATACCCACCACACTATCCCTGGGCCCAGTGACCAGGTCCAGACCGTCCCCGGGGCAGCTGAGCCCTCACTGTCCCCCCTGTGCACAGTCAGTCACAGTCAGTGTCGCCCCTTATCGCAAGCGATCACCACCCCCCGGGGCCGCTCCTCCCAGCCACCAGGGGGAGCTGCGTGCGTGACCGTACGTCCCCGCTGGGCCTGAGGCCGTCCGGAAGTGACACCATTGTTTTGCTCATCAACTTCCGGTGGCGGCAGTGGCGGTGGCAGGGGTGGACATGGATATCTTGAAGCGAGAGATCAACCGGAAGCGGCAGCAGCTGGAGGAGAAGGAGCTTGTCGGGGTGAGAGCGGCCGGGACGGGACCCAGGAGCCTCCTGGGATGGGGGTCAGGAGGAGGGAGGCGGGAACGACCTAAGGTGGGGGCTCGGGATGGGGATGAGGCCCGGGGTGGCGGAGGGAAGGCGGCCTGCGAGAGAGGCTGGGGCGAGGGGATCCGAGCCTGCCCAGGATGGGGTTTGGGAGAATTAGAAACGGTCCCGAGAGAGGTTTTGGGGAGAGGAGCGGGGTTGGCCCGTGGTGGCATCAGGAGCAGAGTCAGGAGGAGTGTGGGGTTAGGAGCGCTGGAGAATTGGGGGTGCAGAAGCAGCTTCAGGGCCTCGCTGTGTGCCTTTGCCTTTTGGAGTTGGTTTAGTTATTTTGTTTCAGGCACTGAGAGATGACAAAAATCTGTGCCACCTTTATGTGCACCTCTTTCCTCACCACTGCTGGACTATTTTCGTAGCAGTAGTAGGGTCACAGAGGGCTGTGTGTGCTGAGTAGGTTAGCTTAAAAACACCCAGAGTTTTTAAACAGAGTTAAACACTCTGCATAAAAGCAGAGGGCTTCTATAGATGTCTGAGTTTTGTTTTTTGGCATAAGTGGGTGGAGAACTGTGATTAGAGACTGTTGTAAGTCAGACCAAGAGAGCGTGAAGAAAGAAGTAATAGTTTACAGGGAACTATTAGTTTAAGAGAAAGAATAGTCAAAAGGAAATGGTTCAGGGTAACCACGTTTGCCAGCTGTTGTGTGTCTGGAAGGTCTTATCAAACATTTCTTCATAGGTGCAGTGAGCAAGCTTACAAAATACTCTGTGCAAAGGTGATTTCTCCCACGTCCTGAATTTAGTGTAAAATGACATGTTTTGTACGATTTATTTAAACAACTTTCCTGTACTCCAACCTGGGCCTTGTTGTGCAAATCTGAAGTGAAGCTTTACTCAAATGACTACCGTGGCCTTACATGACAAAGAGGGTGGGTTTATTTTTTTGAAGTGCTGGTGAACACATTGTATTTTCAAGCCTGCTTATACCTATGTGCTGCCAAGTCACTCTCTATTGCTGATTTTCAGAAGTGCTTCCAACTAGTTCCCTTTACATGACAATGTAGCCATCTGTATGAAAGGATGTAGCTGAATTCACCAAATCAAGTAAGGAAGTTTGAGCCATTTTTAACCAAGTATGTGAAACTGTAAACTGTTAACAGTTTCCCTCTCTTCTAGGGAAACAAGAAATATTTCAAACGCAGCGAGCTAGCTAAAAAAGAAGAGGAGGCCTACTTTCAGAGATGTGGCTACAAGGTATGGTAATTGTTCTTCCAGGAATTTATATCTTTACTTTGAAGTCTACATTTTATTATCAACAGTATAAATGTTGTTAATGATAATTGTTGTTCTTTGTTCAATCTGTTAATGTTATACATTAGCCTGTAAATGAGAAGCCACCTGGAGAGGTATGAGTTTCCAAAACCATTTTCAATGCAGGAAAAGACATGCATGATATACAGCTATTTAAGTTTGTGTTATGGTTTGGCTTTTATTTCTTTTATTTATTTATTTTTCGTGGAAAGCATGAAGTGGCTTGGGATCAAAGCTTGTCTTCCTTTCTTTTGAAATTGTGCTGTTAGGCATGAACACTGATCTGATATAGCCACCTTCCCCTCCCCCTTATCAGAAAAAAAATGGGTATATTTGGGTAATTTTATCCATTCAGATAATTTTCACAGTCTTGTCAAAATGTCCAAAAGAAATCAGTACAGTGTGGGCACATACTAAAAAGATCTACCAACTTTCATACTGTATATATTTGTATTTGGGTTTTGGCCATTAACCATCCGGCACTGGAAGAGTGCAGCAACAGCATTTGCTTTCTTGCTGGCAAAGTGTTAGACAACAATTGGTAACCCCGGGCACATTTTGAAACAAATGAGTGATCTGGAAGGCTTTTATCTGCCTTGTAATGGTGTCAGGGCAATAGTTTATGGAAATGGAAAGAATGTTGTTTTCTTTTACAAGCTTCCTCTGCCTGCCTGCTTGATTGTGTGTGTATGTGAGGGGGTATGCATTCCCTTGGGGAAGATAGAGGCTCGTAACAAACATCTTGTTTGCTGTTACTGGGCACAAACAGGAGCATTGTTTGCATCTGAACTTTACCCAGTTAGTGACTTATTCTGAAACCTTGATCTGTTTGTAGAATATTTGACCATCAATGCCAAAAATGATTCTCCGAACGTGCAGCGTGTAGTCATGAGAAAGTGTTCTGTGAATCCAGTGGTTCTTCCCAGTGGAAATGACTACATGTGGTGCTTTTTCAGCATTAGCTGAAAGAACCTTCTTCAGAACCTTATGTGGCATTATCTGTGCTGCTGCAGCACCAGTTTTGANATTTATTATTTTTTTTTTTTACATAGTTCTTCCATATTTTATGTCCCTGGTCAATTCCCCCTTTCCTGCATCGGTGGAAGTTTTATTTTTCCTCCCCCTTTATGTGTTAAGCGTTGATTTGATTGTCCTTCCCTTGCTTGTTCCAGATACCCGTGGTTATAGAATTGANCTTCCAGGAATTTATATCTTTACTTTGAAGTCTACATTTTATTATCAACAGTATAAATGTTGTTAATGATAATTGTTGTTCTTTGTTCAATCTGTTAATGTTATACATTAGCCTGTAAATGAGAAGCCACCTGGAGAGGTATGAGTTTCCAAAACCATTTTCAATGCAGGAAAAGACATGCATGATATACAGCTATTTAAGTTTGTGTTATGGTTTGGCTTTTATTTCTTTTATTTATTTATTTTTCGTGGAAAGCATGAAGTGGCTTGGGATCAAAGCTTGTCTTCCTTTCTTTTGAAATTGTGCTGTTAGGCATGAACACTGATCTGATATAGCCACCTTCCCCTCCCCCTTATCAGAAAAAAAATGGGTATATTTGGGTAATTTTATCCATTCAGATAATTTTCACAGTCTTGTCAAAATGTCCAAAAGAAATCAGTACAGTGTGGGCACATACTAAAAAGATCTACCAACTTTCATACTGTATATATTTGTATTTGGGTTTTGGCCATTAACCATCCGGCACTGGAAGAGTGCAGCAACAGCATTTGCTTTCTTGCTGGCAAAGTGTTAGACAACAATTGGTAACCCCGGGCACATTTTGAAACAAATGAGTGATCTGGAAGGCTTTTATCTGCCTTGTAATGGTGTCAGGGCAATAGTTTATGGAAATGGAAAGAATGTTGTTTTCTTTTACAAGCTTCCTCTGCCTGCCTGCTTGATTGTGTGTGTATGTGAGGGGGTATGCATTCCCTTGGGGAAGATAGAGGCTCGTAACAAACATCTTGTTTGCTGTTACTGGGCACAAACAGGAGCATTGTTTGCATCTGAACTTTACCCAGTTAGTGACTTATTCTGAAACCTTGATCTGTTTGTAGAATATTTGACCATCAATGCCAAAAATGATTCTCCGAACGTGCAGCGTGTAGTCATGAGAAAGTGTTCTGTGAATCCAGTGGTTCTTCCCAGTGGAAATGACTACATGTGGTGCTTTTTCAGCATTAGCTGAAAGAACCTTCTTCAGAACCTTATGTGGCATTATCTGTGCTGCTGCAGCACCAGTTTTGATTTGAAATGTAACCCTGAAAATGGTTTTATAATAAGTTGCTTCATTAAATTAAGTACCTTTTTAGAGCCTCCCAGATTTCTGCATTTGGTTTTTACTATGTTAATGAGATATAGAATATAGACTGATTTCTTTTTAAATTCAGGTGCTTTTTTCTTTTGCTTAGACTTAATAAGTTGTAAAAAATTGACTTGATTGAAAAAGAAAGCAATGAAACCAAAATAACTGATAAAGATATTGCTTATAACTTGGAGTCTAGCTGACAGAATGGATCAAATCTTTCCCCCCAATGCTGCTGTTTCTTTATATTTCAAGAATGTTTGTAAGTTAAAATTTGTATGTATCCTTCTGCCATGGGAGTGTATTTTTATATATATATA
>VXBJ01006729.1:0-88903 GCA_013400055.1 Nycticryphes semicollaris | reverse complement strand
AGGTTTTTTTTTTTTTTTTTTTTAAAGACAGACAGATCTGAAGTTTTTTTTAAAAAAAATAATAAAATCTGCTAGTGAAAGCTTCCATCCCAGTGTCATCGATGACATTAGTAGGAGTATTAGGAATAGTGAGCTCATAAGCAGGATTGTATTGGATTTTTGTTTTACATGTTTCAGTCACTCCTGTTGCTTCATGATGCTTAAAATGTAGATTGTCACTATAATGAGTTTGTGGTTTAGATATTTTTAGACTACTAAATGATTAATAGAAGCGCTCCAGACAGTCGAGTATGATGGTGGAAGAGGGGAAATAACTGCATATCTATTCCCAGTGGAGTGGCTGAGTTTATCTTAGGGTGAGAATTGTCATACTCCTTTATAAAGCTTTATGTTTTATGTCTCAAGATAAGAATACAAATCCTCTAACTGTGATTAAGCCAAGTTTCTTCTACTTAAAAGCAGTTCTTAACTTTATATATATTATATATAATTATATATAATGGTTTCAAAATGATTCTGGTTTTTTTAATCACCTATTCTAGAGTAGGGGTTTTTAAATGCAATCTATATAAAACATTCTGCTATGTTTAAATCATTGGTAATTATGGGAAACTACATAAAGAGTTTATGTGATAGCGCTGAAGGAGTGTTATTTCCTTTATTTCCAGCTTTTTTTTCAGGGCAGAAGTGAAGATTTGCAGAGCTGATGATGGTTATGGTCTGTTTTCTGTTTGTTTTGGGGTGGTTCAGTACATTGCTTGGATAAAATGTCTCAAAGAAAGTCCTAGAAGTCGATTCAGCCCTGAATGCTTTGCTGGTGAAAATATGGTAAAAAGTCTTTTTTCATAGGTGTGACCCTTACAGAGGTTCATGCACCTGCTCTTTAAGTGCTGAAACAATCCAGAAACTCCTCCTTCTAATTCAGTTTGAATTCAGACAGCAGAGCTAAACTGGTTTGCACGTTCTACAGAATTTGGTTTTTTTTCTTAAACAGAAATTGGATGCTCATGGTGACAGTACTCAACTGCTTTTAGCTACTTGAGGAGTTTTTTTGTAAATTAGTATTATTTTTTTTTATCTTTTCCAGGGCCTGAGAAATGACCTGAAGGCTGCCTTGGATAAGATTGATCAGCAATATCTGAATGAAATTGTAGGTGGTCAAGAAGCAGGAGACGATGACTCACAGAATGACTTGAAAGTCCATGAGGAGAATACTACTATTGAAGAACTTGAGGTGTGTGGTGGGGGAGGTTCTAATTAAGGGTTTTAAAATGTAGTATGATGTGGCAATGTTGTGAGAGAGCTTCAGGATTGTTTAGGCCAAGTTACCTTGTTTTTACTATCTCACTTAGGCATTCTGAAGTCTCCTTAAATATGTTCTCTTTGGGAGTTTAGGTTTCTAAGCCTTGAGTTGCAGCATAGGTGCCTATAGCAGACATGTGAAAACTTAAGTGGTCTTTGTTTATAACACCTCATCAAAAAAGGGGCAGGAATTGCCTGCGGGGAAAGTGATACAGTTAGGATGCCCTCTGCAGGAGGTTTAGAAGTGAAGAAGTTAATAAAAACACATTCCCTGGTCATAAATTCCAAAGCCTTTCCAATGAATATTTGAGAGGGTGCTCATGAATTTTTCCTATACAGGAAAAATGGACTCTGACAAATAGACACACAGAAGCAATGTTTTGATACAAAAATATCCGGGATAAAGAAGTGGAAGGCAGAAGTAGGCAGATCACAAAAAATATAAGAAGTGCAAGACAACATGTCCTAGAAACTAAACGGGAAGTGACTAGTGTGCTGGTATGTTCTGAAACAATACTGAAGTGTTTGTGTGGGTGAGCAGAGAACGAGTGCCGTGCAGCGCGTTCAGCACCTGGTATTTTTTTTGAAAAGCACGTTAATTTGAGCTGGAGACATTTACCCTTAACCTTCAAAACCTTTTGCAGAAGTTAATCTTCACATTGTCCTTCCAGAAGTGTGTTTACAAAATAATCTGATTTGTAACTGAAAGCTTAAATGAATACATTATAGTAAGGAGACAGAGCTATAGAATCATCTAGGTTGGAAGGGACCTTTGAGATCATCTGGTCCAACCATCAACCTAACTCTGATAAAAAAACCAACAACCCATCACAAAGATAATCTTTGGCTTTTTTTTATTAGGGTGCCAGGAGTTCTCTTATGAGATAACTGTAGTACCAGAGTGGATACCAGTTGTAATGGGGCTGCACTTAATTCATCTGTTAGTTCTCAAAATAGGGATCGTGGGGCAGGCTTGATTTGAGACATGGAACTAATATTTCTTTTTATTTTTTTAAAGTTTGAAAACACCACAGTCTTATGCTACTTTGCATGCCTTTGAGCACAAAAGCTTGCACTGAATTTTGTTCTAAGTCTAGGAGATTATTTTTTTTTGACTAAAACTCACATTATAAATAGGAGGAAAGTTATCAATCCAACTATACCTACTGGAAAATGTATCTAAAAATGCTGTCAGGATTAAGAGTTTCAAGGGTTGGGCAAGAAGCTGGAGTATTGGAGCATACCATTTGGGTTTTTTTTTTTTTCTTTTATTTTTAGGTTAGTTCTCCCTATTTCACAGTTACAATTGGATGAAATGACAAACAGCCCTAGTACATCAGAGAAGTGAAATAGCTTAACAAAATAATTAGGTTAATTGATGGCTTTGGGGATCTCAAAAATGCAGTGCACCCACAGTTCCCCTTAACACAGTGCTGTGAGACAGTTGCTAATTATGCCAATAATTTACTAGTGAATGAATGAAGAATTTCTGTTGCATTGACTTTCCAGAAATAATCATATTGGCATTTTTTTATGTATGTGTTTTTAATAGATTAATGAATCTCAGTAACAGATGGCTGTTTCATTCTGGTTTTAACTAGTGTTTTGGATTACAGTTTGTGATGCAGTCCATCATACTGCGCTGTGGTGGTGGTGATGAACTTTTAGACAATGTGGAAATAATTGCCTTTTTTTTTCTCCTGTTGTAGGCTTTGGGAGAATCCTTAGGACAGGGCGACGATCACTATGATATGGACATCATAACCAAGTTCTTGAAGGTAACAAATCCTAGTTTACCAGAGTACTTATTCTGTAGCTGTGCTATATTTTTTTTTACAGGTGTATTTGTGAATGAAAGGGTTGGCTCCAGCTACTTGGAGAGGAAAACTCACACACACTTCAGATGTGTTTTGTGTTTTAAGAGCCTGGCACTCCACAGCCTTGGTTAGTCACAGTAGTCATTTCTGCCAGACTTGGGAAAGAGCTGTTGAGAGAATAATATTCTTCAAAATCTGGTCCTACTTCTCCAGACTAAATGAACACACTTTTGATTTCCATGTGGTAACCAGGGCAGTTGTGTGGAGCTGGCATTAGATACCTCCATGGAGTCCTCGTGTCCCTTCCCCAAGAACAGCGCAAACTGAAAGGAAATGTCACCCCGTGCTGTTAGGTGAAGTAAGAGAATTTTAAAGGAAGTCTGCTGGCTTTGCTGAGGAAATGGACTCAAGTGAATATCCTTTTTCCTGGCAAGAAGCCTGCATTGCCTCTCTATCGAGTCATCTGGTCTCTCTGTAACTACTGTGATGATCAGAAGTTACAGCAAGAGTTGAAGCTTTCATTTGTGTATGTCAGATACGTTGGCATTGTAGTATAGCTTGTCTGGGCAGTCACAAAGAAAGTGCAAAAATTGTTTTCCAGGTGGGGTGAAGGTGTGTTTGACATATTTGCCTTCTGTTGTGTTGAGTTTTCACTGTGATCTTTACTGTTCCTTAAGCTCCTTTGCAAAAATTGTCCTGAAACTTCAGCATCTTCTGCTTAGATTTCTTCTCTTTTTATGTCCCCCCCTATGCCCTCCCCACACTGATGCCTACACTGTTGTTTCCTTGGGTGTTCTGGTACATGCCTTTTTATATGTACTCCCCCCCAACCCATGTGGTTTTTTTCCTATCCCTCTAAAAGAGCCTTCTTGCCTTTTTAATTCAGATTTCTCTGAAAGAAACTCACATTGCCGTGGTGGCTTAAGCCGCTATTCCTATTTGCTTTGTCACTAGATGGCACTATGACATCAATTTGCTTGTTCCTGGCAGTTTCTTCTTGGTGTTTGGGCAAAGGAGCTGAATGCCAGAGAAGACTATGTGAAGCGGGGAGTGCAGGGGAAGCTGAACAGCGCCACTCAAAAGCAGACCGAATCCTACCTGAGGCCGCTCTTCAGAAAACTTCGGAAAAGGGTGAATCACTTTTAGATGTCATTAATCCTGTCAGACCAACTTTACCTTCTGCTTTCGGAGTACCCAGTGGTTTGTGCCTTTTCCTAAGGTAACATTAATCTTCACTGAAGAAGCAGGCTGGCCAGAGTTTCTGTGTCTAGAGCTCATGACTCCTGGTTTTTACGCTGACCAGTGTATTCTTCTGCCTACCCACTGCTTTATGTATCGCCTGTTCGCTGGGCTGCAAACAAGGCAAGGGAATTGGGATTGTGTTTTGCACTTTGCCAGGAGCTACTAGGTGTAACCACTTAACCTCTGGTGCTTCAGATCCTTCATCTAAATAACAAAGTTGTTTTCCTTTGCTAGAGTCCTCCAGCTTGGGTGGGTGCTAAACTTTGTGTAAACGCTGAGTAAGATGATTTTTCTCAGCTTCTATTCTGAACTAGAGATATTTTTTCTTCTTTCTTTCTTTTCCTGTAGACACTTCCTGCAGATATCAAAGAATCAATAACAGATATTATTAAATTCATGCTGCAAAGGGAATATGTGAAGGTATGTTTGTTTGCACTCTTCCGGGCTGTCACATTCTAATAGATTGAGTTTATTGCTTCAACATTTCCCATTCATTTTGCATTTTGGAGATAACATTGCTGGAAATACGCACAAGATATAGGAAAAATGGCTAATAATGGTTGGGCTCTGGGTAGTGTTTGATCCACAACTTGTCAGAAGATCCTTTGAGGCTGGTGAAGCTGCAGAGTTCTGCAAGCACAAGCAGAGTTTTTCTCAACAGATGGTTATATTAAGTTGCAGAGGAATCCTGTCTGGGTAACGTGATATTGGCAGGTTAAATGAAGGTATTGAATTAATAATGATAGGGTGTTGATTAATTAGGAATTAATTGAATTGAACTGAGTTATTGAATATGAGACACTGTCCCTTTCTTTGGCTGTGCTCACAGTAGCTGGCCTGGTTAGGCTGAGGTAAGTTTTTTGGACAAAGTGCTTTCTGGAGGAGGCAGAAGTACTTTGGCATTCAAGATCAAAAGCAGGGTTAGGTTTTGTTTGTAGCTGCCTTCAGAAGTGGAACTCAAGTACGGATGGCGTTTGCTTACGCAGCTTGTGTATGCAGAGGAAATTGAGCCACGTTTTGCCTTTAAATTTCTAGTATTTCTTACTATTCTTGTAAGTACTTGGGATAATTTGTCAAGTAAGCAAGCAGACCTGCTTTTGTTATTGGGGAAAAAAACCAACCAACTTTGGCCGGCCTAAGGCAAGTTTAATCCAAATCATTTGAAAGTAGAACTGAAAGTGTGGGATGTGGGATGTATGACAGTGGGGTTTTGTTTGGGGCCTTTTCTTTTTTTTTTTTTTCTTTAATTTTGGTTTTCATTGTGATGTTGAAATTCCCTTCCCTGTGCCTTCTCAAACAAAGCAGTGTGTGTGTGGAAATGTGGTGTATATACTGTGGGTTAAGCAGCTGTGCTCCTCTCTCCCGAAGGTGCTTGGCTTTATGTAAACTTCACAGACTGATTTTTGGAGGAGTTGAGTACACATTTGGAAAGCTTGTGTGGTGGTTTTTTTTGTATTTAAATTAGACTGAAGAGCCTTGTGCTTTAAAGATACTTATATCATTCTGCTTCCTGTGAGACTTGTCTCCTCCTGCCTGCTGTTGTCTTCTGTGCTTGTTTGCTTTGTGCAGCCTGGAGAATAGTCAGCCACAAACTCTTAACTGCTTTGTTAGGTGAAATGCGCCAAAGATTTAAATTTTGAAATCAACATGTGACAGTGAGCAAATGCCAGAATGCAAATTGTCTGCTCAACCTTAATTAACCCTGTTGTGAGGGTCTTGGAAGGGTCTGTAATTGCATGCTCACATACTGTGTGTCATCACAAAATCATATTTAAGTCAGCAAGTAGGTATTTGACTAAGACTGTTCAGATTCTGCCTCGTGAAGATTAAGTCCTGTCCTTTCTTCAGGTTTACTCTCAGCTCTGCCTGTAACCCTCTGCCTCGTACATTATTCACCTCCCAGTTTGCTTAGTGCCAAATGGGAGCTGGTCCTGTTTGTTACTTCTTATTGTCTGGTCTCTAAATTGGAGACGATAAATGAACTCTTTATCAGCGAGTTTCCTCACTGATAGTGGAGGAATGTCCTGCTCTGAGTCCTTCTTGAAGCTGTTTCTGTAATTCCTTGTATGTGTCTGGCCCCCTCAGTTCCTGCTTCCTTCGGTTGTTGTGGGGTTTTAAGCTCTGTACTTGTCTTCCTTTCTCCCTTTTTGTCTGTTAATTTTCCCTTCAAGTTTTATCCCATTTCTTCCCCAGGCGTGTTGTCTGTTACAGCTTCATGTTAGGAAACAGGATCTGCTCTCCTGATTGGGCAATTTCAGGTTCATTTACTGCTGCTACTGTTCTGTTCGTAAACATTGTTATAAATGTGCTTGTTTAACCTGGTTTGGAGGAGAGCTGGTTCTCAGCCTCTTTGGAAGTTAGCTCCTCTCCCTGAGAGCTCCTCTCCCCGAGCCCTAACTGGTCCCAGTGCCAGCCTTGTGTAAAGAGTGACCTCAGTTGAGCACACATGACATCAGCCTGCAGTGGGTTGTGTTTACAGACAGGCTCCCTGGTCCAGTCTGCGACCAAAATGACAAGGCTTGTAAAGGTGACTACAGCAGAAAAGCTTATGGGGAACCTGAGAAGGCTGAGTTGAAAATAGTCCCAGTAAACTTTAGTTTTAATCATTATCAGACTGTCTCTTCCAGTGCTTGTTCTCATCAGGGAAGGTCCGTAGCCCTTGCTTCCTTCAGAGTTCAATGTAACCATGAATCATGTTAGGCAGCTGTGTTGTAAAATTGGTTAATCACAGAATGATACGGGGTTGGATGGGACCTCTGGAGATCATCTAGTCCAACCCCCCTGCCAAAGCAGGTCCCCCCAGAGCAGGTTGCACAGGAACGTGTCCAGGTGGGTTTTGAACGTCTCCAGAGACAGACATCCCCACCTCTGTGGGCAGCCTCTTCCAGGGCTCTGCCACCCTCAAAGTGAAGAAGTTCCTCCTCATGTTTAGATGGAACTTCTTATGTAGAAGTTTGTGCCCATTTCCTCTTGTCCTCTCACTGGGCACCACTGAAACAAGACTGGCCCCATCCTCCTGACACGCATCCTTTAAGTATTTTATCGGTGTTGATCAGATCCCCCTCAGCCTTCTCTTCTCCAAACTAAAAAGACCCAAGTCCCTCAGTCTTTCCTCTTAAGAGAAAAGTTCCAGGCCCCTCGTCATCTTTGTGGTCCTCTGCTGTACCCTCTCCAGCAGTTCCCTGTCCTTCTTGAACTGGGGAGCCCAGAACTGGACACAGTACTCCAGATGGGGCCTCACCAGGGCAGAGCAGATGACCTCCCTCGACCCGCTGGCCACACAGTTCTGGTTACATCCCCACTGTTGCCACCAAACCCAATTCAGAGGGACTGGCACACGTGTAGTGACTGGATCCAGCAATGCAAAAAACCTCAGCTCTCGGATGCTCTTTCTGTTTTGCCGAGTGTGCACGTGCTCTGTTCCTGCAGGCGAACGATGCCTATCTTCAGATGGCGATTGGAAACGCTCCCTGGCCTATTGGTGTCACCATGGTCGGCATCCACGCTCGAACGGGTCGTGAAAAGATCTTCTCCAAGCACGTAGCCCACGTTCTCAACGATGAAACTCAAAGGAAGTATATACAGGTAATGTTAGCTTTGGAAACCCAAGAGGTTTGCTTTTGAAGATAGGGGCATCTCTGAGAAATACTGGTTTCATAGGTACAGGTGATGTGGTAAAAAGGTCCTAGAAACGGGTAATTGCTTCGTGTGGGTCAAGTACAACATTTGTTTGATGGGTACCTCATCCTGGGCCTGAAGGAAGGTTCTGCAGTGCTGGGCTAGGAATGGAGTCTACGTCTTTAACTATTGTGATCCTGCATGAACTCCAAAGTAGCTGTGAAGACATCCTTTATTCTCCTGAGTTCCTTCACTGCTTAACTCCTGGCTTTAACATCCTGGGTGGAATTGTGACTGTTTCTGCAACTCAATAAATGTATTTGTTTTCCAAACATCTCCCTTTAACAGCGTGGGCCCAAAATGCCAGGTTCAGTTCCTCCTGTGCATGTTCATGCTCAGGTGAACTTCTGTTGTTTGTGGAATGAATAGCAGCAATGCTTTCCTTCTCTGGTGTTTCAGGAAAGAAGTCTTCTGTCCTTGTGTTGTTTGTCTCTTGCCAGTTGTAGTTTCATTGAGATAAAGACCTGGCTTCCTTCATGAAGCTCAGGGCTTCTGGCAGGACCTTGCTGCTGTGGCAGAAGGACTCTTGTTGCTTTTCAACTTCTGCAGATGTCTGTGAGCAGACTGTTGTTAAATGCAAGTTATCCTACCTCGCCTCTCTTGGTATTGGAGCTATAAGTATAACCTTTGGCTTCTCTTCAACCTTAGTTTTTAATATTACACCCTGTGAAAATACCATCGTGAAGTCTGAAGAAGCTCCAGAAACTTAAAAATCAAGCAAGTTAAATTTGAGCAATTCTTTTTGTGAGGTGAAAATTGGCCTGTGGACTACATGGCATCAGAGTCAGGCTCCAGGGAGTGCAATACTTGCTTGGAAGTATTTAATGGATGAGACAGCTGATGTTAAAACAAATAGTTTTGTTGTTAGTCTGTGTTTAAAAAAGGAGTGTGGACTCTGAAAGAATATTATTGTGGGCCTTAACATGGCCATAACGCTTCTTCTCCAGTTTTGGAGACTAATTGGCTGTCTGTGTCCACTGGCCACTCTTCCAGCAGGAAGATCTCCACTCTCTGGTGGTGCTTGGTTGCTCTTCATGTACCTTGTGGAAGATCCGCCGTACGTGAATTCCCTGGTTTGTCACTTGTCTGCTTTTGGGGTTAAACCTATTGACAAAGGGAATCTTTGTGTTCGTCTTCCCACCGTTTTATTTCCTATCTGTGACCTGTGCTGCTGAATTGCACAACTTACCCAAGCACACAGGCAGGGTTGGGTTTAAACACCTATGTGCTCCGTGTTGGTTTTAAATACCAGGTCTTGTTTAGCTTGTCTGGTTCGAAGCTTGGAATATTATCTGGGCTCCCAGCAGTTACATCAAGCCAAGATGTTTCTGATTTACACTGAACTTGGAATCGTAACATCCCAAACAAGAGGTCATTACGGTGCTGGAACGTGTTTTCCAGACTTGCCCACATCAAAAAAGCCAAAGCAGCCTCTGTGGGATCATTTTTCCCTTCGGTGAGGAGCTGCCATCCATCGGGAGTGTCTGATGACAGGCACATGGCTCTGGCCTCTTGGAGTCGCAGCGTCACTGCTAAGTTGTGTTACTGCCACGGCACTTTGTTTCTGTCTCTGTTCTGCTTTTACCTGTGACTTGAAACGAAAATAATCACAGGGATTCTGTCACATTATTTTGTGGCAATTGGTACCTCGAAAGAACTGAAAAGACAACATTCTGTCTGCTGCCTTCTTTACTTCTCCAGTTTGCCTTCACGGTGCAAGTCCCACCCTCACCCGTGGGGAGGAAGGACACCTCCAGAGAAACTATTTGGTGGTTCTTGTAGCTCTTCGGCTTGGTTTGGTGGCAGAAATTGCTTTTTGCTCTATAAAAATCACTCTTAATGGTCAGGTTTCTTTTAAATATCTTTTTTTTGTGGGGGGAGGTAGTATTGTATTCTTCCTAGATGGGAAAGAGGGATTGAAGTGCTGCTGGGATTCTTCACTGTGAATCTGTCATGTGGGACTGAGTCTGTGGTTGCTTTGGTTATGCCACAGACTCCTCTAACGTTGGAGATAACGTGGAACTTTGCAGGGAGAAATGGTAATAAAACCTAAAAAAAATTGAAAATCAACCCCCCCAAAAAAACCCAGCCTTTCATTTTTAAATCTTCTCTTAAGCTTGAAAATACTGCAGGCACTTCAGTGTGTTTGAGAGCTGCAGCTTCATTACAGAATTGTCCTTGTGTTAATTCCTAGGGGCTGAAGAGGCTCATGACCATTTGCCAGAAGCACTTCCCAACAGACCCCTCGAAATGCGTGGAGTACAACGCCTTATGAGGCTCTGCAGGGTCCGAGGCCTGACTCATACCTTGATCTCCAAGACCCAGAGAGGATGAAGACACGGAATTTGTGCTTTAACCCCGACAGGAACCTGGGGTGGGCTTTGCAAAAAAAAGCATAAAGCGACACATTTCCTACAGCTTCCTTTTCACAAACCCCATTTATTCAGATTTCTTTTTAAATCTCTGCTTTGTGCTGAACACATCCCATATAGAACAGAAGGGAGGGTTTTTATGAAGGGGTGTGACCAGGACAATGGTCAGGGGACAGTGAACACCACCCTTTTCTTTCGATTTGTTACTCTGGGAACTGCAGAGAACAAACTGTTTCCCAGAGCACACAGTTTTAGGTGAGATTCTGCTCTGCCAGGAGCGTCTGGGGAGCTTTTTTGGCTGATTTCCCATGGGAGACTGACGAGGGGAGATGATTAGAAGGCGGCAGTTGAACCTGAATCTTGGTTATTTCTGTAAATATGAAGACTTTAATGGCTAATCTTTCATGTGGTATTTATCAGGAGGAAAAAAAAAAAAAGAAAAAAGGTTTATATCTTGAATGAATCTCATTTGTGTTTTCGGTTTGGGTTTTTTTTTTTGGTAAAGACACTTTTAATATAAACCTTCTGGACTTGGGGGGAAGTAATCTTACGGCTCTTGAGGCTTTCAAATCCCATTTCTATACATCTGGAGAAAATCTCAGTCTGCTGGGCATTGTGGAGAAAGTAATAATTAGGACCTCCCATGACCACGTAGAGTATTTCTGGCTGCCACAAATCTTTACTGTTGTGTGTCTTGACTGGGAACGGGGAAGATACTCATGGAAATGGTGATGTCTTATTCTGCATAAACAGGGAAATACTGGAACTTGGTTAGTGGTGCAGGTTGAAAGTCTTAGGCTGAAATCACGTGCTTTTTTTTTTTTAATTACAAGAACAGTAGTACTTCTGCAGTGGTACTGACAGGTCCTTCTGGAATCCTCTGGAGTCCTGGACTGTGGAGTGCTGTGTCCAGCTCTGGAGTCTTCAGCACAGAAAGGACCAGGACCTGTTGGAACAGGTCCAGAGGAGGGCCATGAAGACGATCAGAGGCTGGAGCACCTCTGCTGCGAGGACAGGCTGAGAGAGTTGGGCTTCAGCCTGGAGAAGAGAAGGCTCCAGGGAGACCTTAGAGCCCCTTCCAGTCCCTAAAGGAGCTACAGGAGAGCTGGGAAGTCTTTATCAGGGAGTGAAATGATAGGGTGAGGGGTAATGGTTTTAAACTGAAAGAGGGGAGATACAGATTTGACATCAGGAAGAAATTCTTTCCTGTGAGGGTGGTGAGACCCTGGCACAGGTTGCCCAGAGAAGCTGTGGATGCCCCATCCCTGGAGGTGTTCAAGGCCAGGCTGGATGGGGCTTTGAGCAACCTGGTCTGGTGGGAGGTGTCCCTTCCCATGGCAGGGGGGTTGGAACTAGGTGATCTTTAAGGTCCTTTCCCACCATTCTTCCCATTCTATAATTCGCTGTAGGAGGCCTTTGCAGGACCTACAGAGAAGCTACAAACAAATGGTTGATCATTGCAGTAGCTGCTAAAAACTGCCTCCGCTCAAATTTGTGAGAATCCAGCCCTCCATCTTTCTGGCCCCACAGATCCCGTAGAGCCAAGGCAGAGCCCACTCCACTGCCTCAGGGGAAGCCTTTTTATAGAATCATAGAATCATTCAGGTTGGAAGAGACCCTTGGGATCATCAACCATCAGCCCTACTCTACAAATTCCTCCCCTACACCAGATCTCCCAACACCACATCTAAACCACTCTTAAACACATTCAGGGNCTCCAACTAAACAGTCCCACTGAGTTCCTCCAGCCTGTGGAGAGGGAGGGCCTGGTCCTGCCTGCCTTGGCTTGGATTCCACCAGGTGTTTGGATCTGGTATCCCCTTCCTGGTTCTGTGGGACAGCAGATCTGCTGCTGCATCTGGCACTTTGTGAGCTGTGCTCTTCTAACCATGGAGCTCCACAGCTGTAGGGCTGGTACCATGTGAGCAGAATCTGTACCCGAAGAAACCAATGTTTCAGTGCTCTGTGTTGGTTTGTCCAAGTCCTCACCTGGACTGGACACACGTGGAGCAGAAGCAAGTGCCCTCTTCTGAAGGAGTTACCATCTCCCTTGGTTTTCCACCATGTCCCTTGGCACCCTGAGATGTGATGCTGGGGTGGGGGTGTTTGTGCTGGCAGTGAGTTTGAAGGAGTGTTTTGAGGAACTTCATGTTCTTCTGGAGACTGGATTCTGAAGTACCTCTTTGGACACAGGAGTGTTTCAGTCTGGAGTGTGTGACCCCAGAGGAAATGTCAAGCACTTGGAACAGTTTAGAAGTAATAAAAATGAGGTTGAGGAGACCTTGTGGGCGTGTGGGGAGGGGTCCTTGGGGAATGGAGGTGGGGGTTTGTGGGGAGAAGCTGGGGAGATGTCAGGAGCACGGGAGAGTTCCATTAACAGCGGTGATTATTTTGTTGTGGGCTTTTTTTGGGTGGTGGTTTTTTTTGTTTTTTATTTGTGCAGCTCTCTGTACCCGTACTTTTAGGAGGCATCATTGCAACAGGAAACATTTATAACGCTGCAACTTTATCCCTCTCCCCATCCCCGATGATTTCCTGAGCTGCTTCTAAATCTCTCTCCTCACCTTCGTTTTTCGAACCCTTTTAAATAATCGAAAGGACAATATTGTCCCTAGTGTAGAAGAGCTACAATTTCCCTGGAAGTGAGTGAGTAGCTCAAGGAGAGTGTTGTAACGTCTGCTCGAGAGGGACCTGGATTCCTCAGGGCATCTGTAAAATAGCATTAGATAGATTATTTTCTTGCTTTTTTTTTCACTCCTGTCTTAAAACCTAATTATTGAGGAGAGTTTTAATGGTTCCCAGAGCACCGGTCTGAGTGGGGATGCGCCTCCCTGTAGGGCTGTGAGTTTGGGGCTGGAATGGTTTCCGTCTGAGCGAGGGTTTTTAAGGAATGTAATTGAAGCGACTGTGCCTCCTTGCTGACAGCCCCTGAAATGCAGCCGCCTCGCTCGAGTGAAATCCCGGGACGGAAGAACTTTATCCCCTTGCAATTTGTGGAATGGTGCTGCGCGGGGAACCGAGGAGCCGAGAAGGACTTTCTCACGGCATCGCTGTGTAAGAGTTTCCAGCTGCCCGGCACGTGAGAGCCAGCTCCGGTCCTCGGGGGGATAGTGATCCTGGGGCCGGGGGTGGGAGTGATGGGGGGATGGCACTGTTACAGCAGCTGCTTTTCATCATGGGTTGGAGGCTCTTTTTGCAGCTGGATGGCCCCAAATTACAGCTACCAGACCGTGATCAAATAGTTAAATAACTCCTTTTAGCCAAAAAAATTCCCCGACCCACCCGAGTCTGGTTTAGGGACGAGGGGGTGTGGCGCAGCTGTCACCCCGCCTGACAGCTTTAGCGGGGAGGGTCCGTTTCGCTTCGGCCATTCAAACTTGTCCCTCTGGGCTTCTCCAGATGTTTGTTGCTGATAATTCTTGCATTAGGCGGAAATAACTCCGCTGGATCCCAAGACTCGCAGCCTCAGGATGAAGTCATGCGTTCACCGTGGCCACGTCTGGAGTGTTTTGGGGGTTTTAGGGCTCCTGGTGGTCTGTTGCAGCCCCCACCCCTCCCCATTGCCCAGTGGTGGAAGGGGTGGGCTGAGGTGGTGCTCTCCAAGTACATGATACCTGCTTCATATCGGTATTATCACGCCTGGTGGTAGTTAAATGTGTCTGATTCCTTGTGTGCTAATTGTCTTGTGTGCTAATTGAAAGGCTGCTGGCGTCTGTGTGTCCATCTGTGGAATCCTCAGCACAGGAAGGACATGGGCCTGTTGGAACAGGTCCAGAGGAGGGCCACGAAGATGATGAGGGGCTGGAATGCNATGAGCTTTAAGGTCCCTTCCAACCCAAACCATTCCGTGATTCTATGTGTGTAGGAGTGATTTCTTTTGATGGAGGAACTGCCTGCCACATCATCTCCTTTCTAGATCTGGTTTTGCCCCAAGAAGGAACGTGGCTGAGACGTAGATGGTTTCAGTCCTCGGAGCACGCCCTGCCCCCGGGGCTGAGCACACGCCGTGGTGCCCTCGAGCTGGAGCTGGCGCAAGGGGGTTGGTGCCGGTGTCACATCTGGAGCCAGTTGTTGGGAAAGCTGCTCTTGACATGCTGTAGAGCTCGCAGTGGTGCCTGCAGCAGTTTCAGAGCCACCAGCAACAAATCTGAGCCAAAGCCCCAGAGTTGGGGGTGTGTCTGAAAGATTTCATCATTGCCTTTTTGTCCCATCCTCCACCTTTTTGGGGATGCACTACAGGAAACTGTCCCCCAGTGATGCTGGGTGATTGGCAGGGTGGCCTCCTGTCTCCAGGGTGGTGCCACTGGTGGCTTCTTGTGGAGTGTGGGTGGGGGGGACAGGTGGATGATGCAGGAGATGGTGGGGAGGAAAGAAGCTCCCTGGACAGTGGAAATAAATGGGAAGAAATTGTGGTGGGAAGTGTGGGTGGGCCCTACGTGGAGAGTGTGTGGCTGTTTGCAACGCGTGGCTGTTGGGGGGTGGTGCTGGGTGGCCACAGGGGTCACCGCTGCTTCTTGCTGCTCCAGCAGCAGAGACTGAACCAGGTTTTCTGCAGGAATTTAGCCCAAGGAGCAGGTGGTCCCTACCCAGGTTCCCCAAAGAGCAGTGGGGCGTCCTATGGACCTTGGCTCTGCTGCCAGCCCCCTCCAGGCTCCTCAGCCTCAAGCCAGCATTGATTTCAGTTATTTCCAGTTACGTGCTTTAGAATTGAGTGTTATTTTCGTGACTTGGTGTCCTGCTTCTGGTGGTTTCTCGCTGCCTGAGGCACCCCCTGACCCCTCGCTCGAGGGAACAGGCCACAGAGCCAGCAGGGAGCTGCCGAATCCCAAGGGATCTCTGAAGGAGGGGTTTTTTGGGGAGAACGCCCAGCGTTTCCCCGTGTCAGGCTCCCTGGCAGCAGGAGGAAACCCCTGGCCAGCTGTTGTGCACATCTGGGTGCAGCCCCCATAGTAAGGGCTCCCCGCGCCCTCCCGGAAAGACCACGGCAAGGCTTCATTTTGAAAATGCTTTAATAAGGAAGTGTTGACAACACCGTTTTGCAAAATGTAAAGGTAACTATACAAATTCTTAATACAAAAAGAATAAATTAAAAGCAGATCTTTTTTTTAATTCTGCACCTTTTTCTACAACATACATATTTTTTTTTTCCTCGATTACAGTTGAACAGAACCCAGTAAAATCATTTTCCATGCTCTAAAGTCAAATTCAGGAGAGACCTAATTTTTTTTTTCTTTTTTTTTCTTTTTTTCCCCCTTTTTTTAAACTAGAGAGTCCATTTTACACAACTTGTAATAAAACTATTGACATTAATATATATGTAAAACTTTACATCTAGTTAACTAAGCAGTAACTGGTCATCTGATAGCACCTGAATGGGGATCGGCTGTGCCTGGAACTAAAACTAATACAGAGTGAAAACAAATGGGACCGGTTCCAACGTTTTCAACACTCGACTGTGTGATAAAAGCATTTTAAAAATAAACCCTGTCCCCAGCGCGGCCGGGACCAGAGGGAGCGTCAGACGTGGAGACTTAAGAACCCAATCGTGGCTTTATGTCAGATGGAGCCTTANAGGAGGGGTGAAGTTGGTAAGTCAAGTGCTCGTATAGAATAGCTATGTATATACCCCCTCCGCCTTATACTTAAATATGTTAATCTCACATGATTAACATTTTATGTACATTTGGGTTTAATTGAATTGAGCTAAACAGTAAAACCTGTTTTACTTAAATCTGTCTTTACTACCAGACTGGCTGCTCACGTGTGCCCTTGGTTGCGGAACAGAAAAGCAGAACTCAAAGCAAAACCCAATCCCTTTCTAGAAAGCTTGATTTTTTTGTCTTTTTTCTTAATTTTTTTTCTCTCTACTCCAGCCTGTTTGCAATTCAGGCCGACCCTCGGTTGGTTTTTGGGGGGGTTTGGGGTTTGGCTTTTTTTTTTTTGGCCTAATTTCAGGGCTGCCACCTTTTAACCTTTGCTGCAAAACTGCAGATCTGGTCTTGGGAGGAATGAATATTTCTTCCTGTAGTGCCCAGAGGCCTCATTAGCGCCGCTGTTGGTGAATTCTTTTTAATTAAAAAGAAGGGCTTCATTAACAAAAAAAAAAAACCAAAACCAACAACAAAAAAACCCAACCCCGAACCACTTACCAGGGAAATTAAAAAGAAAACAGACAGTTGCTCAGAGCCCCTAAAAATCCGTGGGCTAAATTACTTGCTGCTGCTTAATTTGGTCATTATTTGATCCTTTCACTTTAGCTCCCGAATCTTATCAGGAAATGTCACTAATCAGTACTATCTCTTACCCAGTTAAAAATCCAATTAGGAGCTTGAAATAATTCCCGTGTTAAAGACCCCAAAGCACAAAGAGATGGTGAAAATGGCGTTTTGTACGTCCCGGTACCGGGCGCAGTCTCACCGCTGCCTGCTCTTCCCGCCGTGGGTTTTGAGGCTCCGGTGACTCTCAAAAGGGGGTTCTGTTCCCGCAGCGACTCTTCCTGGAGGTCCAGAAGCACGAGGCTCCCGTGGCTCGCTCCAAAAACCCTTTGCCAGTGTGAAAAACTATGCTTTTTGGTTGTTTATTTAATTTTTCAGAGGGATAATTCATTGATGCTTCGTGGGTGAACGCGAAAGAGTTTCCTTCCTGGCTCTGCTGCCAGTTTGCCCGGACAGATACGGGCCTTTGCTGGCCACTGCCTGTCCTTGTCCCTGCAAGGCCACCTCCCTGGCGATGTGAGCTGGTGGGGGAGCAGGCCAAGGGCAGGAGCAGAGCAAACATCCCCAGCGGGCGCCGCAGGACAAATTATTCGCCTGAGCCGCTTGCACAAATGTTTAGCAAAACCCCCTCCATCTCTCCAAGCCTAATCCCGAAGAAGCCATTCTCTTTTAAAGCCTGGAATGCAGTTTTCCAGCAATCTGAATACCAAAAGGTGTGGCAGCCCCTTCCCCCTCCCCTCCCCTCGCTAAATCACGGTGTTTAATTTTCAAGGTTTCGCCCTACTTCTGTCTGGTAGACACTATTGTTATTCTGGGAACACGCACACACTCGCACCTCTTGGTTTTTGTGTTTTGTTGGTGTTTTTTTTTCCTTTTCTTTTTTTCTTTTCCATTAAACTAAAGCTAACTTCAGTTTCTGCTTTTCACAAAGTAATCCCCCCCCCCCTTCCAGCCATTTCTTTTTGTGCCTTTCCCATAGGAAATCATCCTTTGCACCCACCGATGGGGGCGGAAGGGGAGGAGGTTGGGGGGGGAAAGGCCTGGTGCCTCCCCCCATCCAGTGGCAATAAAAACAGCGTAGCACCGCGGTGAAGCCTAGACGTGCCAGCTTCAACACCCACCCAGATTGTGCACTTGTTTGTTACAAAAGCGTGTGTCTTTGAGGCCTGTTGAAAAGTTCCATGGCTTGACGTGTATTCAGCATTGCTCAATAAGTACGTGTGTAAACTCCCGGCTCCCTCCCTGACGCTCTGGTTCCATTCCTTTTGGTACCAGCCGGCGGCTCCCCCCTTCCCTCCGACACCTCCTTCGGCCGACGCCTCCTCTCCTTTGCTTCCCTTTCTTGTGGTGGCTTCTGGCATTAGGGTGTATTTTGTATTTTTGCCCACTCTGCTGGTTTTCCAGCCCGGTGGTGGTGGAGCCTTTCCTTTCCCGACAGACCGGTTCTCCCACCCGACGGGTGCTGAGGAAGGGAAGATGAGAGGGACAGATACCTTAACGCAGCTCTACCGTGTCAACGATGTGCTTTCCTCTTTCATTTCACCTTAATGCTTTGTGCAGGAATAGATTAGAGTTTATTGGCTGTATCTCTTCATAGAAAGGTTTTTTTTTGGGTTGTTTTTTGTTTGTTTGGGGTTTTTTTTTTGGCAATTTTTGATCTTCATCAGAGTTATTTTAAAAAAAGCAACACGAAACCAGCGCAACGCCAATCTGTGTGTGTGTGTGTGTAGTGGTTGTGCAGCCTGTGCCAGCCACAGGTGCTGGGGAAGTAGCAGTTCTTGCCTCTGGGTTAGAGAATGCCTTTGTAAACCTCGTTTGTCCAACTTCAATAGTAGCTTGGAGACAGCGACGCTGCGGTACCAGCCCGGAACCTCCGATACCAGCCCGGAACCTCCGGTGCCTCTTGGGCACATCGGGTTGCTTTACTCGCACGTAGGTGGGCTCAAAGCGAAGGAGGAAAAGCTGTTTTAAGAGGAGGGGGTTGTTTCTGCCATTGAGTTATGTGAGAAGGATGTTTCTGTAGCTAGAACCCGCTGAGCAGACTCACGGCGCCCACACCGGCGCAGCAAGCTCTGGCAGCGCAGATCTGATTGCGAGGGCTTTGACAGGTCTCTGTAGTGACGGGGTTTTACCCGTTCGTAAGAGAGGCGCTTTCGGGACTAGGATATCCATTTCTCAGGCTCTGTCCCATTTTAAACCCCCCTCCCCTTTTAAACGAATGCTCCCATGGCTTCCGATGGCCGGTCACGGAAAGCTGGCAGGCGTTGCATGCCGCAGAAAACCGGTGAGATTCGATATAAGCCTCGAAAGGCTTCCATCGTTTCCAAGGAAAATCGATTGTGAAACTGCCTGCTGACGATGAGGTTGGATGCTCCTCTGCACCCCCTGCCCCACGGGAGGGACACGTGCCAGCCTGGCAATGGGACGCGCCGCAGACCCTCCGTGGCTGTTGCCGGGGCTGTCTCGAGGTCAGCATCCTGTGAATGTCGCCTTGAATTGCATCGTGAGAAAAGTGCTTAGAGTTGAAGCTGGTGCTGGGTGACAGTGCATCTGGGTAAGGCAAATGAGAGGCAGTGAGGTGATCTCAGAATGGCATTGATGTGATTAACTTGAGGTCAGGGGTTCACACTAGAGTCCCAGGCTTGGCTTTTTCCTGCCCATACCACTGGACATCTGCTAATTCTGGATAGAGGGGAGAATCCAGGAAACAGCTATCGTTGTAGCTCCTGCAGGAGAAAGGAAACTTGGTTAGGACGCTGAGGGCTCCTGGGAAGTTCAACACAAAACATCTTATTACAGGTGGGAAGGAAGGCAGGATTCACAGATGCCACCACAGGTACCCCCAGAGCTGATGTTTGGGGTGGGATCAGCAGGGTTGTTTTTTGCTTGACCCAGTTTGCTCTTGCCCAGCAGTCCTGTTTGCCCCCGCAACAGGGAGGCAGGAGAAAGCTGAGCCCTCCCTGGGGCGAGGAGGCAGGAGAAAGCTGAGCTCTGGCAGCCTCTCCGCGGGCAGATGCCCTGAATTTTGGATGATGCCAGGATGGCACCAGGCAGAAGTGTTGTGCTTTCAGGCTGCTGCTGGTGGGGTGCATTGTAAGAGAGCAAAGCGCTGCTGGGAGGATGAGAGCTGGTGGCCAACCCTAGGTCTGTACCACACCTGCCTCTGCTTTCTGTCTGTGGCCTCTTCCCTCTCAGGGCACAGCAGCAGTGCTCTGCCCAGCCTAAAGGGCTTTCTCATGCTTTCCTGCCAGGTAGGAAGTTGGAGTAAAGAGATTTTTTATTTTATTTTTTTAGTAGGGTGCACCCCAGGGAGCAGAGCAGCCCTGCTGGCCAGGGACTGTAGTACCTGGTTGGAATACGGAAGGAGGAGGTGGGTGGTGGTGCTTTCCTGCTACATTCCTGCTCCAGGCTGAGGCTTGTGCATCCCCTGGCAATCCCAGACTTCGGTGGCTTTCCAGGGCTGAGCTAGGAAGTGACTAGTGAGACGGTACCAGGTCCAATGTGGAAAGGACCGTGTTTTGTCACAGGAGGCCTAGTCCTCATCCTGTGGCACCGCTCCTGACAAGCTACTGCTTCTCTCGCTGCCTGGCTTTTTGTTTGCTTGCACAGAGCAGATGAGAATGTTTATGGGAATTATTTATTTATTGCTATTAATCTTAAAGCTGTGATCAGGGTCAGCTCCTGGCTCAGTCTGCTGAGCTCCCTGCCAGAGGGAAACACTGAGATCAAAATCTTGTTGATATTTTGAAAAGTGACTGCTGTATCTGCATACTAATATTCAGAATTGATGTCTCTCCCTCACACTTCGATTTTAACCAACTTCCAAACTAGAGATTGTCTTGAGGCCAAAAGTGGGAGATGCCTGTTTTATGTCTGTTTACTGTGGGATCCTCACTCCTTCCTCAGCTCCCTCACTGCCTCGCAGGACTGAGCTCGCATCTGATGCAGTCTGGCAGTTCCTGCTGTCTCTGCCCTGTTTTCCGTTGGGTTTCCCTGGGACCAGTGTCTGGGAGGAACCTGAGCAAGGGCATCACTGTCTGCATGTTAAAGAGCCTTTTGTTTCCCAACTCTCTGCTGGAGTACAGAGGTTTACGGGTTACCTCTAGAAAGCTGGGCTTGAAATACTTGACAGATGCCAGCTGCGAATGGTTGTAGATTCAAATGAGAGTGTCAGACACCATGGCAGTTTAATTAAAATAGAAATACTCTGAGGGTTTTTTTTTTGTTCCTGCCACCCTTCCCCCTCTGTCTTCCCACAGGAACGGGGCCAGGATTGCTCCTCGCTCCATGAAACCCGGCTGCCACTGCGGCTGTGAACAGCCTCTGCTCCGCAGCCCTGCTCTGCGGTAGGGAAGGCGGAGGAAGGGGTGCCCGGTGCTGCCAGGAGCTCAGCTCAGCTCCCCCGAGGCTCCCGTTTACCCCACCACGCTGCTCCCAGACTCTCCCCGCAGCACTTTGCCCACGCTGCTCTGCTAAATGTCCCCAGCCACAGATGTGTCACTGCCGCCCGCTCTCTGTGCCCGTTCAACCTCTGCGCTCCATGAATGTGGAGCGGGCTGGCCCAAAGTCCCCCTTCACAGGGGAAAGCGCCACCACAGCCGCAAACTCGCTGAAAAAGGCACAGAGAGGGCTTCGAGATGCTTTCAAGTTGTTCCTCCGAGAGCTGGGGGGAGCCTTGTGGCCAAAGAAACAGGCCCACAATGAAATGGGCTGCTCCTCTGGGGTAGCAGGATGCCAGTTATTCGCACTGTGTTCATGGAGCGTAAGGCAGAAGGATGAAAGAACAAAAGGTTCCCTTACTATACCTCTATTCATCAGTACTTTGGTGGGTTGGAGACTGAGACTCATCCATAGTGGGTGAGTTGTCTGTTGCTTCTCTGAACAAAGGAGAGCAAAAAAGGAGGGAAGAGGAGAGAGGAAATGTTAAAGAGAAGAAGTGACACAGACATTGTTACGAGCTTATTAATCCAGTGGGGAAACAAGTTGATGAATCATCTTTAGAAAAACGTTAGTGACACAAAAACATGTTGGGGAGAACTGTCAATCTTTTGCGTCGTGCTGGGAGGGCACAGTCTGCTCCTGCAGTGGGGGAGTTTGTGCTGTGCACCTAATGGTAAACTTTATCTGCTCCTGCTGTATTTATACACACGCCTTGGGTCTTAAGCTCAGGCATGAAATAAGTGCCGATTTATCTCCAATTCTTTTCGTGCTGGTTGTTGGTGCAGGGCCCAAGCTATAAATCTGGATAACTTGACTTTCACCAGCTGAGAATTCAGCTGGATGCATTTCTTTTTTTCTTTTTGCTATATGAGAGACAGGAGGTGGGAGTTTTCTTGAATGGGAAAATAAGAAAAGGTGGGATTTTCCAAACAGATTTCTCAGCTGGCTGCTCACTAGTTTTACTTCTGGTCATCACGGAGATATTTAGAGGAATTAGGATTGGGATGGAGATTGTGACTAAGATTTGAGTCTCTAGACTCAAACACTTAATAGTGGAAATTTCAGTGTGCAGTAAAGATAGCTGTCATTTTGCTTATCTTTTTGTGAAATGGGACCAGGAAAATTCTCCTGTTCAAAAGCTGGAAGCTTTGGAAGCATGGAAAGACCACGTGAGGCCAGATGGCAAGTCTGTGAATATAAAATTCAAGGCAGGCCAAAGGGGGTTGTGGTTATGGTTGTCCCCATCTCCATTTTAAGGTGCAGTCACGAGCAGCACTGGAGTAAAATCAGAGGTCGCACTTGGTCACAGGTGACCAGAAGAAATTAAAGAGCATGAGATTTTCCAGTGGCTGCACAGTGAAATGTTTGCAAGGTTACCGGTCCCAATTCCACTTCAGGGGATCATCCCTGTTTTCCTGCCCTACAGTATTTTGAGGAATGTAGTCTGATCTAGCTGATCTCACCAAACTCCATTAAGATGCAAAAATCTGGGATGTACTGAGTTAGACGGGATCTGGAAATGATCTTTATTCCATGTGGCAGGACAGAATTGCAGGAGTTTGCTAAAGAATGCTCCTGGGAGCTTGCAAAAGGCTTTTTGTTTACTCCTTAAACTTCCTGCCTCATGAAGAGGTGCCAAAGAACCCAGTTACTACATTTACATGAGTAATGGCCACCTGCGTGTAGTGACTCACTCACTCTTTGGTGAAGCACATAAAGTTAGTGGTAGCTGGAAGAAGATGCACTTAATAGTCGTTAAGACACATTGCTAGGGAAAACCTAGCAGAAAAAAATGTGGTTGCTGCACACACAAATATGGTAGACACCTAACCTTGCCTTTACAACAAAGGTCTCCTTGGTCTGGACAGTCAGCATGATGGTGGCTTAAAAAAAAGGTGAAAAAGGAGACTGTCCAAGCAGGAAGAACCTGCAAGGCTTCTTCTCCTGTGGATCCAGCACTGCTTGGAGCAGCGCTGCTGGGGGCAGATGGCACTGCCATGTCTTGGTCGGCCTAAACCAGAGCTCCACTGCTACGAGAGCATGGGTGGGAGGGCTGGAAACGCTCTGCATTGGTGTAGGCCATGGAACACCTGAAAAGTGTTCCCCACACTCATGCTCTCCTTTTGCTTGTGCGTGGGGAGGTTTTTCTCATCGGCAGAGAGCAAGGTGAATTCTCTACCCTGGTCCCACAGACACTCACCCAGTCTGCCACGTGAGAATGTGGTGGGGGCTGCCTGGCGGCGTGGCTGCTAGTTCACTCGACGGCGTTGAACTCCTCTGGCTGTGAGGTAAGGCAGCTGAAAAACAACCAGAGGGTGGAGAAAAATACCTGGTGAAGTGAGGATGCAAAGGTCAGAATGGTTGAGAAGCATCAGCTGGTCAGACCAGCAGAAACGTGTCCTGCTGTGAGTAAACACAGCCTGGGAGTCAGACCTCATCCTGTTCCTGGATGGCTGCGCCTGAACGTGGCATGGGAGCAGCCAGGCTGCTGCTGATGCTGCTGCATCAGAGGCCACATCCATTCTCAGATCTGCAGGAACTCTTTGTTCCAGCCTGGCCTCCAGCTGGATGTACCAACCTGGACTCTCCTGAGCCTGCTTGGGAAACACCACACTTGCCCATCACAAAAACTCATGGGTTTTGCTGCTGCCTGGGCTGGCAGGGCCTGGTTCATGGGACCTAAATTGAAGAAGCCCAGGTCATCAGGCTCAGCCTCCTGCTTCCAGGTGTGGTGGGAGATACTCAGTGTCCCTACAAACCAGGGCTGGCAGCAGCCAGAGTCTGGCCAAATACAGTGTTTCAGGTGCAAAGAAGAAAGAAAACCAAAGATTTCAAAAGCTAAAACTACTTTTCCCCGTGCACCTGCAATAAACTGAGGTTGGACTTTGCTGACACTACTACTGTGGGACCAGAGGAAGGCTTATCTTGCCTCAATGGAGACAGAAGCAAGCTGGACTATAAAGGTACCATTGGGGGTGGTTCTTGGGGGAGTTTCTCTGGTGAGGATCTAAGCAATCTGCCTGACTGATCTTCCCTCACACAGAGCTGACCCTCCAAATTTAATATATGCCTACAAGTGTGATCCACTCTGAAGGACAGCGCGAAGTCCAATAGACCTATCGATGGGCTAATCAGCTAAAATGATGGATGTTTCTACCTGGCAGCCCCTTCTGTGCTGTTAAATTCTTTAGCTGCTGCTGCCAATAAGAGAAAAACAAATTTTAATCTGCTCCTTGGAGCCAGCAGCCCCCAAGGTCAGTATCCTCCCACTACTGTAATTGGGAGCCAGTTCTGCACACAAAACCAATCTAGGCTTGCCAATTGGTCACGACAAGTTGAGATTGCTGAGTGGGCTGCCCAGGTATCACATTTGGAATTAAAGACCCAACTGGGTTGGGGAACAGACTGACTGACAGCAGTTTTTACATGTTCTCCCCTCAATCCCACCACTTTCCTTTCTGGATTACCTAACTGAACTGGTACAGTTTCCAAAGCTAAGCAAGGCAAAACTTTCCAGTGCTGAAGCGTTTTGTGTGGCTGTGTGGAACAGAAATGCCAATTAATCAAAGGAGGGAAGACAGATTTTTCATATGGAGTCACAGTTCTAGCAGTTACTTGATTGTGCCTTGGCCCACATCGGGGCCTCCTATGAACATTGGCATCACACACATGAATCAGCCTCTTCTCAGGCAGCTGTTAGTGGCCCACAAGGTGTTAAACTGTCTCTCTGACTCCATGCTGGAGTCAGTAGGGAGTACAAAGCCCCACTGATGTCAGCGTGGTGGTCACCATGGACCAGACATGACGGTGGGATGCCAGAAGGCCAACAGCCAGCGTGGGTGGACGATGCACTGGTCTGCACTGTGGAGAGTGGGGGTGAAGTAACTGGGTCTCCCATGCCAAGGTTGAAGCATATGGAAGGGTGAGGATGGGCACAGTGCAAACTCTGATTAACCAGTGATCCTGTCCATTTGGGGATGGATTCAGGTTTTTAGCAAGTCCTTGAGCTATCCAAACTGGCTGGGCCAGTGGTGACGGATGGCCAGTAAATATTTAACCTTGGACTGTTTCATAACACATAGTTTCCTCCTCAGTTTAATGAATTTGACTGTTTTCTTACCATTTAATATTAACAGTACAGAGCGATACAAAGCTGTGTACATGACAAAGAGGCACAATACTGCACAAACTTAAGTGGCCCTGCATTTCAGGATATTATCAACACAGCTACTGGAGCTCCATGGGAAAACCGGGTTTCAGCAGTGCACAAAGATGTCATCGCTCAAACATTTTCACGGGGGGTGGAGGGGCTGGGATGCTCCCCACTTAACCTTTCTCATGGTTTTGGTGTTTCACCAAGGACACGCATTCTCATCACCCGTGCTGAGCCCCAGCTTACTTCATCACTCCCTAATCTGTGATTACTAAGAGTGACCCCTCCTGTGGTTTCTCCACGTTCAGTCCCTAGTGCCACCATCCAAACCCCACTGCATCCTGAGGAAAGACTTGGCAACAACAGGACTTTGGTCCTTCTCTGTCTTTTGAGCCCATCATTGCAAAGTGATGATTTCCACGGAAAATTTTCACCCGATGAATGTCTTGGACAAGGCTTGCCCCGCAGTTTTATGCCTACAGGCTTGGTGAGCAGCATGTGAAGGCCAGATAACATGCTACTGTCTGGCACTGCTCTCCAGCTGGGGGTGTAAGGCCTGACACAATTCCGGGCTGTATGAAGCCCCCCGTCCCTCCTACTCCTCCCCATGCCCCTGCCCTGCTCTCACCTGATGTTGCTTTACACATCTGAGGCATTCTCGTGACCCGGCTGTGAGCCACAAAGGTGCTTTGAGAAGATGTGCTGTACTGGGAGCTGCTGTCCGAGGAAGTGGAGCTCGTGTGCGAGAGGCGGCTGTGCTCCTTGTGGGAGGCCGTGGACCGCTGGTACCAGAGCCGCAGCTCATCCGACACAGCAGTCCTACCCGAGCCTTTCTCGTGGCCCTCCCTGCCCAGAGATGGAGTCCTTATGATTTGGGAGCGGGAGGGGGTGAGCCTGACAGAGTCCACTTCATCCCCGTGCCAATTCTCCTTAAACATCCCCCCCGCTGTGTAGGAGTTGGAGGTTTTGAATTGTGCTTTCACGCTGTAATGTCCCTCCTGGTCGTTCTCCAGGCTCCGCACCACCACAGGTGTGGAGCTTCCCTCGATGTACAGGGGATATTCTTTGATCCTGTACTGGGAGGAGGGTTGGCTCTGGCTGTGCAGGTAGACACGGTGGTGTCCCGTCCCGTTCCTCGCAGCCAGGTTGGGCATGCTCCCTGAATTGGAAGAGACCAGGTTGCCCGCTGATTTGTGCCTTTGCCTCTGCCGCTCTCTGGCTTTCGACGGGGAGTCCTCTGCTAGGGTGGAGTAGTTGGGGTTCATCTGAGCAGGGTAGTAGTGCTCAGAGCTGGAATGGCTGGTGCAGGAAGAGCAGTCGTCCATGGGGTCAGAGCCGTTACTGCTACGAGTCCTTGGGGTGTAGAAATCAGGGCTCCCTGTCTCATTTTCTGAGCCGAGGAGCTTGCCCTGCGACTCCAAACTGGAGCTCCGGTGTCTAAAGTGCTGAGCTAAGCTGTGCAGTCTGGTTGGGCTGATGTCTACTGACCTGCAGGTACCAGGAAAAAAACAAATTCAAGCTTGTAAGTCAACAGGACAAAGCACTCTTCCATCCCCTTCAGCACACAAGGCCAGGCTCACAGGCAAAGGACTATAAGGACACTGAAAACCTGGTCCCCTCAGCACTGCATGGAGCTTCTGGCTGCAAAGCAACCTGCTTCCCTGCTGCAGGGTTTGGGGTGATTAGGTCCTATTCCTGTTCCTCTCCTCTCCTTGGTGGTGGCATTCAGTCTGCAGCACCATGTGGGACATAAACCCTTGTCCAGCCCAATTCCTCTGTGCCTTGGCACCCTGGGAAAGACCCAGTCTCATGGGCAAAACCTGGGGACCTTGGCTTTGCTGGTGCAAAATGGCAGAGCTGTTTGGATCAGATCAGCACCATCCCTGTGCTACCAGGTTCACCTCGCTCCAGTTCTGCAAATCCCAAGATCTTAAGCCTCAAAGGTGATGGGATTCCCTGGCAAGTGGCCCATGAATGCCAGGTACAATTCATCTAGTGTGAGGCAGACAGACAGACTGCCCATACTTCTCCCAGAATGCAGTGGTTTGCGCACTGGTCTTTGAAGAAGTTACCCCCGTGAAGCAGCTAGGTTTTACCAGGGCCCAGCTGTACGTAGCACGTGTAGGACTCTCAGTGGGTGACAGCCCTTCAGGGAACTACCCCAAACTGCAAGTTTACAAGGCTCAATTCACAGCTTGTGCGTGGTGGTCTCTATTCACCCCGGCTGTTTGGAGAGCTTCAGCCATCCGTTCAAGGAGCTGGAACACCCTGCCATGAGTCACACACCCACGTGATGAATGGCCAAGGCCAGGGCTCCTGGCTCATGAATGCGCCACAGACCGAGCAATGGTTGTTTCAAACACCCAAATGGCCCCTACACTGTCAAGGCCACTTCTCAAGCCCCGTGCCAGGCTCGTTTCTCACACAGCTTGGCTCCAGAGTTAACAGATTTTGCACTCTTGAAAGGTACTCCCAGCCAAAAGCTTGTAGCAAACTTAACCCAGGGCCTTAATGCCTTGTATCATCTCTGCCTGGGTTGGAAGTGTTGACTTGATTCTGATTTATGCCAAGTTAAATGATGTCAGCACTATCCCTTAGAGCAGGATACCTAACAGCACACAGCGTGGTGCAGCTTGGCTTCCCACAGTGTCCATGGAATTTGCCAGGAGATCAAATCAGCAATGAACCAGAACAGTTTGTAGAAATCCCGCTGAAAATTGGGAGTAAAATTTGGCCATGCACATCAAATCACCTCCCTTACACACCACCTTGTTCCTCTGTCAGCCCTGGGCTTACTCCACTGCTACCTGGATCCTTGGATGGATTGCTTTATACAGGTTCTCTCTCCACATAAGATCACACATGTATAAACATTTTATCTGTGAGAGAGAATTAACACCACCCAACATCTTGTATCAGGCAGGAAACAACACATTCTCTCCAACTGGATCCATGGAGGAACTTACTGCAGAAGTTAGCAGGGGCACCACATCCCTTGCAAAAGTGGCACGAGGTTTGTAGTTCCTGAGATGAAAGCTGAAGTGATGCAATACAAGAGAGACCTCGAGGTGCTGGAGTGAGTACAGAGGAGGGCAAGGAAGCTGGTGAAGGGCCTGGAGAATAAATCTTATGAAGAGCAATTGAAGGAGCTGGGACTGTTTAGTTGGAGGAAGAGGAGGCTGAGGGAGACCTCATCGCTCACTACAACTACTTGAAGGAACATTGTAGAGAGGTTGGTGCTGGTCTCTTCTCACAGGTAATTAGCGATAAAAGGAGAGGGAATGGCCTCAAGCTGCAACAGGGTAGGTTTAGGCTGAACATTAGGAAAGGGTGGTCCCAGAAAGGATGGTCAGACACTGGAATAGGCTGCCCAGGGAGGGGGTTGAGTCCCTATCCCTGAATGTATTTTAGAGTCATTTAGATGTGGTGTTGGGCTGATGGTTGGACTTGATGATGGTCTCTTCCATCCTGCATGATTCTATGATTCTATGATTTCAGGATCTCAGTTCAGGAGAGATTCCCTACTAGCAACATTACATGAGCTTCTGATGTGAATAGGACTGGTTTGTGACCTCTCCTGAACTAGGAATTAATTCATATCCTGGCAGAAGGCTAAAGAGCGTTTATTTCATTCAGGGTAAAGAAGGTGAGACCAGAGCCGGGAAGACTTACCGCGTGGAGTGGACGTAGTGCGGACTGCGTACCCGTAGATCCGGTGTTGATGGCATGCTGGACTGGGAGTTCCAGTGGGGAAGGCTCCGGATGGGGCTGTTCTGCAGTGAGCTGCTCCCTCCTGCCTCGGCACAGCTTCCGGTGCTGGGGAACCGCTTGTGACTGCTGGAGAACAAACACCCTGCTTCAGCTCCTGGGCAGGAATTTGGGGAAGGGGTTCCCACAGCTCTTCCCAGATCTCAGGCACATGCCTGTGATCTTGTGGGCGTGAGTGGAGTTGGGTCAGCTGCTGCCCTGAGCTGTGTCCCAGAGCTTGTACTTCTGCAGTAGCCAAAGATTAAGGCCAAGCCCTGTCAAAAGCCCCCAGATGATCCACCATCCTTCCTTTCTAAATGTTTAGCAATCATGTGGCTACAGCCTATTTTTATGACATGCTTATTGGCCAAAACAACTAAAAGTCTCCTTTTGGTAAGGGATGTCTTCGTAAATTTTGAAAGGGCTCACACCCATCCCTCCAGAAAGCAGAGGATATCTCTGTGATGGAGCTTTGAGATAGCTGGCTTACCTGGAATGACTGTGTGAGGAGCGTTTCTTGACCTTCTCATAGGGTTCATCCAAGGATGACTCACTCCACATCTTGGGTTTGATGGGGGACTTGTCATAGTCATTGCGGTGGTAATGCATCTGGCGGAGACCTTCCAGCGACTGCGGAGGAGGAGGCCTGTTGTGCAAGGGTGGCCGGGGAGGGAGTCCTTTGTGTGGGGACTGGAGAGGGGATATTGTGCTGGTGACCTGAGAATCCTCTGTGAAGAGAAGAAGGGAGGGAGGTGATGGCTGTGTGATGCTTCCAATGGCAGCACAACCTGGGGGCACCATCACACCTCCAGAGCCTGCTTCCTCACCCCGCTTCCCCTGGTTGTGTTTGGGAGCAACCTGAAGTACGACTTTCAGAAGTGCACTAACTGACATTCCCATTTTGGGAGGGAATGGCCAGCAAGAGCGTGCAATGCAGTAAGACAACTGAAACCTTTAGTGAAAATAAGGGGCAATTTGGGACTGTCTTTTGAAAGAATTCAGAGCAGTAGCCATGGCAATAGTCACTGCTCCAGGGCTGGTATCTGACTACAAGGTGGAGTCAGAGGAAACCAAGCGCTTTTGGTACAGGGATGTTTGAGTGGATTATTACACTGAACAGTCCCTCCATTCTGAGTGTCAATTAGGAGCCCACACATCCCTCCCTGTTTCCCTCCTGCTCTCTAGAACATACAGCAGCCAACATACCATCCTCGAGAACAAGGGCATCTGAGAGGGAGCTGTCTTCACTGGCAATGTTTCCTTCTGAGGGGAAGAAAATACAAAGAAGGTCAGGTGGTTCGGGAATCACAGTGGCTGAGTGCTGAACTGCACTCTGACCTTTGTCCACTGAGTCTTAGCCTTAAGCAGTCACCCACGTCTTCCTCCTCTCACAGCTGAGAGGCAAGATTCCTATGAACAACTGACTCAGCCCACTCTCAGTCTGGGAGGGCAGAGCTGCAGGCCATGTCTCTCACTAGCAGGCTGTCTTTCAAGGATCTGCCAACTCTTTTCAATTAATGGGGATTAAAAGCGAGTCTCAATGGAGAGCTGAGATCCCCAGAGGATGCAAAATGGCACAGTGCCATTACCGAGATTTATATCTCGGGTCTCAAAGACTCTGGGTTTGATCTCTGCCTTCTTAAAATGATCATCCTGTTGCTAACTAAAGGCCCACACTAGGTACCGGTTCTGCGTAATTCAGGGAAATGCTTTCTGAGCATCCTCTGTAGCAGCAGGAGAAGCTCTCATGTCCTCAGCATGTATATGTCTGAGCTGCCTCCTCCACCCCTTGTCCTCACAGCTGTCTGTTATCCCTGACTGCGGTGCAACTTGGTACCCAGGTCACAAATACAGCAGCTCTAATCTCAGTTCCTGCTACAAAGGAGCAGAGAGAAAAGCTCTGCAAGTCAAAGGGAAAGGGCAAAATCAGCAAGGGAGAAAGAACCACAGCAGAAAGTTAATGGATTTCATGAAAAACCAATCAACAACCCAGTAAACCATAAAGTGCTCTGAGAATTACACTGTAAAAAAAAAGGGAAAAAAAAGCATTTGAACACAGCAATGACACTGCTACCACTTTGATTTTACAGATGCCTTTCAGCTAGAGAGTTCACCCCAATCTGCTAACATTAATTACATTTGTACAGCACCACTCCAGAGGAGACGTTAACAGAGCGATTTTATAGGTGAACAAAGGAGTCACAGTCTGCTTTCCTGACACGCGTATAATCTACAGCGTGACACTGCTGCTTGTGCTGTGAACCAGCACATCCCTAATGCACGGCCTACAGCCCAGACACCCATCTGACAGCATGCCCCTGTGGGAGAGGACAGCCCGACACCCATGGAGTCCTGCAGACAGGAGATGGAATTTCTGTGCCTCAAGCTGCGAGTTCAAGGCAAAAATTTTGCTCCTTGGCCTCCAGAGACCCTGCGCTGAGCCCCACTTACCATCTATGATCAGGGAGGCTCTCTGAGTTGGCTTCTTTCCGGATTTGATGCGATACTCATTGATGGCATTTTCGATCTCCTGCAGCTTCTTCAGCGCGTTCAGGTAGGATGTCTTCCTCTGTTTCTTCAGCTTTTTGCTGACGTTCGGGTCACTCGCCAGGCGCCGGGCAGCCTCTGTGATCTGGGACTGAATGGCAAACTCCCTCTCCAAGCGCTCCAGCTCTGCCTCCTGGGGAAAGGCAAGCAGATTCTGGCTACCACCAAACTCTCCTGGCCCAGCTATGGGGAAGCTCCCCCTGAATCTGGCCAGTGGCCTTCAACCAAGGCTCTCCATCAGCCAAGCATCCACCATCATGCTGCTCCCCTCATCTCAGGGCCTCCCTGAGCACATCCATCTCACCTTCATCTGCTCACAGTAGTGCCTGTGTGGTGGTGGAAGGGATGACATATACAAGGACAATATGTACTCCAGCCTTAACCCTGCTGTGCTGTGTGGCTTTTCAGTACAGCCTAGTTCAATAGTGCTCTGCTGCTGACACATTCATTCTTCTACATCCAGACATGTGTAAACACCTGCCTCCCTCCCACTCCTTTTCCCTGCTTCCTATCTCCATATCTGAGCCTCATTTGGTATCACCGCTATGTATTGATGCAAAGATACAGCTTTAACCTTCTTGACAGGTTTGCTTGGCGCCCACCAAACACTTTGGGCTCAAAATGCCAATGATGGGTTAATTCCTCCCTGGTGTACGGCTGTCAGAATTCAGGGGAGAGTATAAGCTGAAGTAATTACGGGCCACTGCAACTAATTACACCAGAAAATTTTCTCCTCGAGTTACAAGCCAGGAGAGTGATTTCAGAGCGAGTGGTATGTAACAGCAAGCTTTCGGTGTGCCAAAAAGGACCAGCGTCTCCAACATTAGTCCTTGTGGAGTCTCAGCAGAGTTTTTAACTGCAACCAGGTGTATGCTGGAAGCTACCTACTGATATTTAGTTATCCCCCAAAGTCAAGGGATTTAGGCCAATTTACGCCACCACAGAAGCTGATACAGAGCTTCCTGGTCTGTACTGGGACCCCAAGCTGTGAGCTTCAAAGGTACTTGCTAATCTGCAACGGATCTGGCTACCATCCCCAGCTTGATGGAGGTTTTGGTGTTAGTCTGCTAGAAAAGGGAATACAGTACATTGCAAACTAGGGAAAAATGCCAAGCTCTTTTACTTCTAGTGAATGGTGGGAGTTCAGACTGCAAGCACTGACAGCCACATATTCATGGAGATCCCCATTACGCAAATTCAAATTCTTTCTCTTCATTTAGCAGAGCTGTACTCTGCAAGAGTGAATGCTCTGGGAATTCATCGGACCGAAGCTTTTATTCTGGGCTTCCGGCTTAAAGAAAAAATCCCTTTGCTGTCAGTGGTGAATCAGCATTGCCTAAAAGCTATAATTATCATTTCCCTCACTTTACTGAAGACTGAACCCACCCCTCGTCTTCTTAACACTTTTTGCTTTGAAGAGTTTATAAGCTTTATCAGTGCCAAACTCACTAAAAGTCAATTTGACACCACAGAGTTGTAAGGCTTGAGGCCTGGTTCACTACCTTCTGGCAAAGTCCTTCCCAAAGACAGGAATTACGGACCAGGTAGCGGCAGTTACCAAAAAACACAATGGGACCCTTCCCTACAAGTCTTGCTCTGTCAAAGCTCTTACTAAAGGTACCAAGAGTTTGATGTGAGCTGTCACTTCAGACCTTCAGATTCAGTTCTAAATCATTCAGTGTATCTCAGAAAAAACATACTCATTTTCCTTCTGCCTATAATTGTCTATTTTGTTCCAGTGAGGCTGCTATAAATAAGGCCTCAGAAAATGAGAGCTGCTATCTGCCTTCAGATGAAAGTGCTTTGCTTCAGGTCCTTGTCACAGTTGGTAATAGCAGTCTTAGATTTACGTGACTGAAGGAGTATTTCACCTTTTGTTTTCAACTGAGTTTCTAGTGTTTGCACTTGCTGAAAAGCGTATGAAAATCATCACTGGCCTCTCTAAATACTCTCAAAGTGAGAGCCAAATAAACACAGCTCAACATCATTCTTCGAGAACAGAAATTTATGGTTTTCAACACAGACTTAAAAGTTTGACAGATGAAAAGGGAGGTGGAGAAAAGCTGAGTCAGCGTGTTTGGATTGTTGATGCCAAAAGGCAGAGTGCCTGCAGTAGGGAGGAGCTGCTTTACCTTCATGCTCTCCCCACCTAACCCTGCCACCGGAGTACGGAGATTCCTCACCCGCTGGCTCCAAAAGCTGCCTTGGAGCAGTAGGATCTGGGGAAGCTGGAGATCAGATTATAACTGAGCAGCCAACAGACTGCAGGGGTTTTAGGAGTAACTCAGCTAAGCCGTGATTCCCTTTGAAAAGCTTAATTAAATGTGTTAGTTCATGAATATTTGACTTTGGTGGAATTCCTCTCCCAGGCTCCACTCAGAACAGAACTAAAGAGCTCCAGCTGTTTATTTTTTCAGCAGAAGGAAAATGCCAACAAAACGACAAACAGTTAATTCCCTGGCTGAACCAAGCCTTAAACCGCACAGTCACACCAGCTCCAGTCTCTCCTCTTACAAAAATAAAAAGGAAACTCAAGACTGGAATATACACAAGTGTCTTGAGACAAATGGGTCTCTGCAGACAATAGCTTTTCTGTGAATCCGGTCCCGCCTTACAGCTGCTGCAGGCCTGTTTTCACAGCCACGGTTCAGGGCACTGACCCAGCACATTGTGGGAGCAAGGGAAGAGAACAAACACTCCTTGGCAAAATTAGAAAAACATAATTCCACCTCCCCATAGGTAGGGATGAAGGCTCTTTTGTTTAAGGACTGGGGAGCAAAATGCTTTCATCTTGCTATTGCAAGGCGAGGATGGATAATTGTGATGCTTTCCTCCCCGTTAGGGGAGATCTGAATTCGGATTGCTACTGAAGCAGAAAGCTAGTGGCTGTTTGCAGTAATAACACAGGGCAGCAGTAGGGCTCTGATGGCTTGAGGGGCTCCTGATGTGCTCCCTTGCTCACAGGAGTCACTGCATTTGGTCACTGGAGCACTGGGACTGTCATGGTCCAGCCAGTCGCCCAGGATCTTTCTATTCCCTCTAGCAAAGCCAGGGCTGAACCCTGAGGGTTTAACCTTTACTTTGAGTCTGAACGAAAGGCACCAAATCTCTCGCTGCTTCCCTGTTCTGATGGATATTAAAAAAAACAGGCATTGTGACCGACTACAGTAATTTAAAGCAAAAATGACTGTAGGACTGATAGTTCCTATGTGATACCTTCTAGAGACCCGAGGTGGGGACATGGGGCTGGAAGGCAGAACCTCACCTCTCCTTTGGGCAGGATTTTCTGCTCATCCAGTTTAAAAGCAGTTCCTATTCTTCTCCTTACAATAGGTGGCTCCTCCCCAGGATCTAGGGGGTATTCTCGTGGTAGCTTTCCTGTGAGCTCCTGTAAGCAGAAAATGCTGTTAGTGATCCAGGAAATCCTACAGCAGAGCAAAGCACGACACCGCTCTTGAACTGTGACCGTAAAATGACAGGCTTTCATTAACACCATATCCAGTTCAACCAGCTGATAAACACAGGAGAGCACCCAGCCCTGCTAAAAAACCTGTCCCAGGACCTGACACTGAGGGTGGGTAACTTTTCTTTAACCTGTGCACATGAATACAGACTTTTGTGGCCAGCCCAGGGTAGGTCTGTAGGTGGTGCCCATCCCTTGGGCGTTGGGGCCTGAGGCTGAACAGACTGCAGCACACGTGCTTTCATCTCTTGCTGCAGGGCCGGGTGAGCAGGAACGGAAGATGTTCTATCTGCTGAGCTACTTCTGAGGGTGGGGGTTGAGCAGATCCGATAGCCTTCATGCAGGATGCAGCTCTGCTGAGTCAGAAAGCCTCACTGGCAACAGCCGTGCAGGTTATGACCTGGACAGAAAAACATTCCCTCCTGATTCATGATGTGTCTGAGAGGAATGCAGCGAAAATGGTCACTAAAAGCAGTGCCTGGTACCTCATTACCTGTCTGATAACAGTTCATGTATCAGAACCCCTTCCAAACCCCAGTGATGTCAGGAGCAGCTTCAGAGCAATATTAGATGAGGCTTTGTCAGACTAATGGGGTTATTTGCAAAGATTTGTCCAAAATCTGCACCAAACCCCACAGAACTGAGGAATATCTGGAACACAGGAAGCAGCAAGAACCACTACTGATGTTAATGCTGTGGGTTTTTCCCCCTGGGTTACACAATACAGCCACACATATCTGAATCGAAGGCATTCAAATGCCTACAGAAAAAGGCAGGAGCCTTACTAGGAGCACAGCCCCACTCCTTGTACTCAGAAGTCTCCCCATGAAGGACAAAAGGCTTTTGTGTTCTTTAGCATCAGCCTTGAGAGAATCCAGCTGGCAGAGTAACCTAAATCATCTGAATCCCAAAGGAACAGCAGCTGACCTTAATGTGAGTGTGCAGCTCAGGCCCCTGCCTGCCCTGGCCTCTCCCCCTGCTCCCTAATGGGGTTTTTCTTTCTGCTCTTTTCAGGTCACCAGGAAACAAGGACCTGGCCTTTTCAGATCTTTCCTTTAAGCAGTTCCCAGCAAAATGTCTATGCAGCACAGCTCTGTGCTGACATGCAAAACCCCCTTTTGCGAGGGGCACTGTTGCAATGACTGACGAGTCCCATTCCCCGTTGCCTCTCCAGCGCTGGGAGTTATTTCAGCTTCCCTTCTGCGATGTGTTCCTTCCAGTGTGATGTGGCTCTAAGCACCGCACGAAGACACAGATTCCTGTATCCTTTCCAGAGGGAAACAAGGATATTTGCTTTATAACCCCTAACTTAATGGGAAGCAGAGTGGTGGGGAAAGAGTTAAAGTCTTCTGTAAAATGCTCAAGATTGGAGCAGAACAAAATTAACGTGGGCTACCATGCTGCCTCCACAGGCTGAAAAGTATTCACAGACACGGTCCTGAAACGTAATCTAAATTAATAAGTAACTGGAGTAGTGATGGCCCGAAGTAACCTGATGCCACTGTTATGAATGGCTCTAGCCATGCTTATTTGATTATGCCCCCACTTTTAACCCTTTTTTATCTCCTGGTTTGCTTTCTCCTTCTGTTTGGGCCATTCCTATGCCAAAGCAGAAGGGATGAAGGGCAGTCTGAGAGGAAATACTTCCAACTGCAGGCTGCTGATGGATGAGATGTAGGGTTGCAAGACGGGGTCAGGTTCCGAGTGCCCATCAACTGCCTCTTGTGGATCATCTACAGAAAGCACGAACACTTTCTACTGCTCTTAAGGTGTTGACAGATGGGCTCTGGCCAGCCTTGCAGCAGCACGTTAAGGAGATATTACTCCTTACTACTGGCTCTGTGCCCCAGTGGGCCCCAGCTTTCACCTACATCCCAGTTGTGCACAAAGTACCTGAGGCTGCACGGCAGAAGGGGCTGGAGTTAAAGGGAAGGCACTGGGCTGTGAGCTCCTGCAACTGTGGCATAGGCACATCTTCCTCTGTATTCTTGCTGCTGGGCATTTAGTCATCAGCAGTCAGGCAGTGTTAGTGTAGGGTGGTAACTTCCTTCAGGGCAAGTAGAGCTCTCCAGACCTTGTCCATCAGCCCCTGAAGAGCCTGTGGCTGCTTCCTGCAGGTGATCTCAGCTCTGCTCAGTGGACTTAGGAGACCGGATCTGGTCCTGTGACCAGCACAGGTAATTTGCTGAGATGAGCCAGGACTTCCCAGGTGGAAAAGGATTGCTTGTGTGGAGTAAAGGATGAGAACTGGGGCAGCAGAGATTTCCGTTGATTTTCTCTGCTAAGAGATGTTTCCCACAACTTATTCTTGTTGGTGTTAAAACTACAAACCAACTCTTGTTGGTTGAAACAAAGTGCAATGACAGCTGAATCAGTGATCTATTTCCTCTATTTCTGTCAAAGGTGAGATACGCATAAAATATTACACAACAATTGGAAGATCTCCCACTGTCTGCAGCCAGCTTCCTGTTATGTTGCATATCATGATTTGTTGTTAAATTCAGATTTTCAGGCTTGGTAAACAAAGGATGATTGCTGAATGACCCAAGTGTACGCTGCTGCTAACCTTCACACACATCTACAGCAGGGCTGTGAATTCCCCACACATTAAATCGATCTCTAAACTGGCCTCCTGTGTACTCCAGGAATGAGCAGGCAGGTGAGTGGGTAGGTGATGAGTTCCTGAGCCATCCTGCATGTCCTGGGATGACCACAGTGGTTCCTCTTTGCAAGGTCTGCCACCACGCTGCCATTCCTCTCCAGCAGTGCCAGACCTTACTGGATAAAGGGAGTCTATGTGGAGCAGATGAGACCTTGTGTGCTGTATGTAAGAATGTATGGTGAGAGGAAAAACACATAAGATCAGGCCTGCTCCAAGAAGAAAGTGTATCACCCTGGGGTTTTTTTTTGTTTGTTTGTTAGTGAATTTAAAAGCATTTGAGAATTGATTACCAGTACGCAGGACAGCCTTTGTATCCCATTTAGGTAGCTGCATATTCCCACCAAAGTCTGTAAGAAGCCTGGCTGAATGCATCATAAACACAATTTCAAACAGCAGACATGGATGCTGAGCATCCTTCTAGCCCCAAACCAATTGGGTACCCAGCTGACATGGGGTTCCCTTCTCTGAGGGGTAAATGTCCCATGACATTGCAAATGGGAGCCGAAAGAGCTGGACCTTCCTGAGGCTTTGCAAAAGGTGACTATGGAAGGAATCTCTTCTCCTGAGTCCACACCACCTCCAAACAAGGAGCATGCTATAACAATGCAAGCAACAAAGTGTTATGGGTTATAAAATGCCCATCGCCTACCGCTTCTCGGAGACACAGTTTCTTTAGTTCTTCCAAGCGCTGGCGCAGTGTCTCTTCCAAAGCTTCTTGCCTGGATTTCAGTGCAGCCAGCATGTCTTTCTTGGCAGACTGAGAACTATCTGACTCTTGGGAACCTATCAATAAACAATGATTTCATTAGGCCAGCTGACAGCAGAATACACATCTGGAGTGCTTGTACTTTTACCAAAGCCTGGATGCAGGCCTTCCAAAAAGAAATCAGACTATGACATGAAGCAGGTGTTACTCAGTCATGTTTGTTTACGGCAAATTCTTAATGTTTAAGCTAACAGAAATTGGACAGTGGGGCACACAAAGACATTTGTAATCATTATCCAGAAAAATAAAAGCAACAAAATTATTCATGTAAAGACCATAGAAAAAAAGGATATACTGTTCCCATGAAAGCTCCCAATGGCAAATAATCGTTCAGTTTACAAAGCCCTGGGGATGCATCTTTGGGAAATTAAGCCTAGGAGAAACCATTTGACAATACAGCCTATTTCTTAAGAACTGCAATTATCCTGGTAGCAAACATTTAATTTAATCCACTCACATTGTCTGTTTTATGAAAAAATATAATGGAAAAAAATTACCTAGCAAGATTCCTGTAAAATACACCAAACCAACAGCAACCCGTAGGTCCTTCTGGGATAGTAGCTGTTTCTTGTGAAGACAAAATATGTCCAAATGGCTTGACCTTTCAAGTGGCAATTACCCAGCAACTTCCACTGAAGTAAGTCCATGCATTAAGTCAGACTTTGTTGCTCAGATGTCATGACAGCATTTCTAACGCCAGCTCTTTAGGGGAACTTACCGACGGGGTTTCTGATTTTACGTGGGTTTGGGATGGTGCACCAATTGCTATCTGAGATACAGCACTGCAAAGCAGGAGCAAGGGTGATTGCATCCATTTTTAGTCCCCAACTTGAGCAGCTGATTTTTCAGGATGTGTTTAGCTTTTGCCCTCTTTAATGCACCTCTAGGCTCAGGGATGAGTTTATAGCGAAGTCACTACTTCGCTCTGATCCCCTTGTTTGCATAAGCCAAGTGCATCCTTTCATCACACAGTTTGGAGGTTATGGCCATACTGTGAGGTGAAAAGCAGTCTCAAGAAGCAGCATATGCCATCTCCACATGCTTTTCATTCATATCACTGGTTATTGCTCAGATACAGTTGTGGTTCAAAGTATCCGCCTCAGGTAGACAGAAAACTGAGTTCTGGTGGATTCAACGTTAGCGTCCCATGTCTGTCCACAGGTGACACTGAGAGCTACAGCTCCACACACGCTAGAGCTCTGCCCACCCCCCAGCTCTGGAGTTCAGCCTTGTGTCTGTGCCTAATCCCTTTTTAATAAACCCCATAGTGAGAGTGAACTGGGTGAACAGACAGGGCTGTTGTGGCTAAGGGGCTGCTGTTGGCTCAATGGAAGTGCCTACGTGATCTAAGGTAGCTGAGACGTCTTCCATGGGGTGGCAGATATGACACAGGACCCTGTGAGACCCACAGTCTTTTGGACTGGCAGTGGGTTGATTTAACCCACCTAAAATGGAACCAGACACAATCCACCAGCTGGATTGTGCCCAATGCTTTGTAGGGACTTCTGTGGGGCAATCAGTTCACTGTAGGTTTAAGCCTGCTGAGAAACCTTTGACTCAGCAGTGCTTTCAAGGATGCTTCTCCTGCTTCTCAGTGGTCTCAGCACTCACTGTCCCAGAGTGACTCTGGGGACTCTCCTGCCTCTCTGGAGCAATGGCACAGACAAAGTAGACCTTTATTATCTGCAGGAATCAGGCACAACAGGATGCTACAAGGAGTTTTCTGTGCAATGCAGGATGGGGATGAGAGGGTTCTAGATACATTTGCAGCTTGGCCTCCAAGTGTACGGTGAAGACAGACTGCAGGAGGTTGAAAACATTGCTGCCATTTCACAGAGCTCTGGAAGGAACCCGGGAACAACTCTTTGTTTTGGCAGCAGAACAGAGTGAAATTTGTGCTTTCAGCTTCATCTTTCATTGCTACTATTCCAGCAGACCGTTAAAGCTAAACTGAAAGAGGATCATGGCAACCCATGCCATGAAACAGCTCTTCATTGGCCCAGGGGGAGCAGAGAATCTCACAGATCTTTTCCACCACTATTTTCTGCAGTTTTCATACAGGAAGACAGCTGGCATTTATTCTGCAAAATGCCAGCCTGGTTTGTTACACCTTTTAATGGGGTGTCCTGGAGGGGGTGTGTGTGAAAAGAAGGCTCTCCAAAGGTCAGCCAGGTTAAGCATCATTAGACAAAGAAGGACAACCGCATGGTAAACTGTTTGGTTGATGAAGTCACCCTCGTTTCATTTAGCTTTGTCCTCAGAGCAACCAAACTCAATCCCGCAAACACATCTGCGCTGCAGGAACTTGACGGGATGTTCTAGAGAAGCTTCGTGTTTGCACTGGCAGGGAAAGCCCTGTCTGGCATTTAGTAATTCTTAATAGTAACCCTGGTGAAGAGTTACTAGCGAAAGCTGAACTGCTGACTTTCTTCACTTGAATTGCCAGCAAACTGCTGAGTACCAGTAAAAAGCTGCTCATGATTCCAGCAGATGTTTCAACTCCCCCCCCTTTTTTTTTTCTCTTAGGACAACTTTAATGACCTTTGTTTTCCTTTCAATTGCTTTTCCCCTTTCCCTCCTTTCTCTGCTCCCTACCTCCACACCAGCCTCAGATTTATTTTTAAAAGCTATTTGTTTTTACACTGTGGGTTGCCACAGCAGCTACAGAGATGCTGAAACATTTAAAAGCATATGAATAGCCTAAACTCTGGCCAGATGCCTGCGCTGATTCGGGGTGTACCGACAAGAAAGGAAATGAATGGCTTCTGGCTGAGCTGGTCCAGACCCAAATCAAGCACAGACAGTTCACAGCATCTGCTTACGCTGGGTGAGGACCAGGCTGGGTTCAGCTCTGATGCAGCTGGGGACAGCATCCACTGAGTACACATTTTGCCATCTTTGTCACCCCCTTTCCCCAGAAAGCAAAGGAACTGGGGAAGATCTGGAGGCACATCGTCACATTCTGAGTTAAACTATGGGATTAATGCTGAAACCAATGTCAACCACTCCTTGGCCATAATGAAACAGTTCAAATTAACGTCTTCCAAGCGAGCCTTTGTATCACAAACTCTTCTTGCAAAGCGAGGGTTCAAAGACCAGGGAACAGGGCACTCAATTCCCGGCTTGTGATGCTGCATTTTTTTAGCTTGACTGTACCTGACTTGGATGATCCCTTGGGCATACTGCAGGACTGACTGATTTCTTTGGACCTTCCTGAAGTTTCTCCTTCAGAAACTGTTCTGTTCTAGCTGGCTTTTTAAATTTTATTTAAAAGCTGAACTGTTTTGGGATGTATTATTAGATTTTTATGGGTTGGACTCTCTGCTTGTTCTTGCAGGTGAAAAGCAAATGGTAACTTGATCAGTCAAGAGAATTACTGCTTGTAAAGGAGCAGAGAACAGTGCTTTGTACTGCTGGGGTGCCCAGAGCTTCCATTAGAGGCTCTTTATTTATAAATATCTATTAATCCAGCCTCGAGCAAGGCTGTGACCACAGGCCTGTTTCTAAACCCAGTGGGAATTGACCCAAAAAAGTCAGAACAAATCAGAAGATCATAAAAACAACCAAAGAAATAACCAAAGACCTGCACAAACCAAACCAATCAAGCAGACACTACCTTAACTCAGCCTTATTAAATATGATGCTCACTGAGCCAGGGCTGCCCAGTGCTTTCCAAAGGGGATCATCAACAGAATAAAATCAGTCCTGAAAGGTCAGTCATAACACAAGAGATTCCTTCTCCAAATGGCTGACTGGGAGGCTTTCTCAGGTATTTTATCTCCCACAATTAGGGATAATTCCTAATGCAGGAAGCAGGAGAATGTTGCTGAAATATGTAATTTCCGTGTATAGCTTTTGAACTTTTCTGTGAAAATTATTATTCAGCAGCTTTCCTACTTGCTGTGCAAAGATTTACCAAACTCTGCATTTTAACATACACTTCTGCAGAACCATCTGATGTCCCTAAAAGAAAAAGGCGTGTGAAAAGACACTGGGTAGCAAGCTCAGGGCCTTTTCTTTGGCGGGCACCAGGAACCTGAACTGGGGGTTGTTTTTATAGCTGATGCTGCTGGGTTAATTTCAAAGCCAAGGAAATCATACATGCCCTTTCCTCTTAGCATACAGGATGGGACACAGGTCTTGGTGACCTCAACATCCACTTAGTATCCTCTTAGCTTGTGGATACACTACTCATCTTCTGATCCCCACTTGGTCTCTCTGGATGATTTCTCTACCCAATCACAGTCAGGAGAACATGAGCTGTGAAACACGGGATGAGAACATGGTCCTCCCTGCCCAACTCACTCCTCCAGCAGAATTCATAGCTGAGCTTCTTCACCAGTGCTAATGGGCTGGTTTCTGATCACTCCAACGCTGGTGAGGTCAGGACAGTCTTGGTGATGTTGATGGGGACATGAAGTAAGTCAGTCCCATCCCAAAAGGATCTGACCACAGTGATATGCTGTGCCTGTACAGATCTGCAGCGACTCCTGGCTACCACGTGTTGGCTCCAAGACAAGCTTTAAAACAAAGCTTGTCAAAGAGACAAGACCAATAATGTGAGACAGCGATTTGAAGAGGAAAGCTCTACCAGTGACTCATTCTTTTGTCCCCATTTCTTCCACCTATTTCAGCAGAGTGGAGTCAGCTTGGAAAAAAGGATAAATGAGAAAGATGAGATGAAATTAAGCAGGGAGGGCAGATGGGATGCTGAAGAGCAGAGGAAACCAAGGCTTGGTGTTAGCATCTGTGAGGGGAAAGGAGATCCAACAAGGTGGCTGAGCAGCAGAGAGAAAAGAGCATTCAGACATCTCTTCTTTTTCTCATTTTGTGAATGTCCTGCTCCAGGAAAAACACATCTAAATATGGCAAAACCCTTCACACTACATCCGGCTGCTGCCTCCAGCTCGCAGGCGTTCGCTCGAGGTCCCCGTGGAAGGCTGTCCCCTGAGCAGGGAGGGGAGGTCCTCCAGGCTTGCTCCGTGCCAGAGCCTGGGCTGACTCACCGTGCCAGGATGTCAGTGCACAACAACAGCCAACAACCTCAGACAGCCGCTATCTCTTGAGTCTGCCAGACAAATAGGATATCCTCTGCGGTGTGCGGGGAGCCCAGCTGGAGCTGCTCCCCACAGGATGTGCTCAGATATCCTGTGGGCGACTCGTCTTCACGAGTCCCAGTGTTTGCAGGCCGGGCTGGAGGCTGTGCGGGTGCTGTTTATCTGCTCCGACACCTACCAGGGTAATCCAGCTGGGACACAGCTCAGCCAGATGGAGCGGTGGGGGCCAAAGAACTGGCTGGCTGGGCTCTGCCATGGCCTTTTCAAACCTAAACAGGCCCCTGCGCAGAAAACCTCCATTGCTGATGATGGAATGGGGTTCAGGAGGCTGGAGGCTCCTCAAACACGTCTGCAGAGCTGAAGCAGAGGTGCTCCTCTGTGGTCTCTCCTCTGCCCACTGAGATGAATGCAGTCTGGGGTTCAGTCCAACAATAACCCAGCAATAACAGGGCTCCTCACCAGCTAGGGGTCCCTCAGAGCTCTTAGGGCAAAGACTGCTACAAAGAAAAAATCTACCTTAGGGCTTACTTGATTTTGTTCCGATAATTATCTCTCTCTGCTGGTTTTAATTAAGGTTCATGTGAGTGTGAAAGCAGAGCTTTTATTCATGGGAAAATTTTGCTCCAGATGTTCAGGGATGGCTCAGAAATCCTGAGCAGAAGATCTCTGAATTAAATTGCAGCAGCCCACTGTTCCGGGGGGCCCCTTCAGAGCCAAAAAGAGGACAAAACTCCCAAGAGTGAGGTTGTTAGAAGTGGATTTGGGAGTGTCAGGTATCAAACTTACAAATCCACAGACTGAGATCTAGGGCTTGGGAAACACAAAGGAGTATAGGCCCTGAATTACTGTGATCATGGGGAAGTCACTGTCCCAGTGTAAGACTCCATCTCCCCTCTGCTATGTCTCCAGACTGTACGTGACATGGGGCAGCGACTGCCTCACACTGCACAGCAGGATCTTCGCCAGACAGCGTGACAGCTGGAAGCAACAACAAATAGTTCCTTGCAGTCTTGCTGCACACCCAGGCGAGACATGCCAGCTTCAGCATGCTCCTCAGAGTGCTGACAGTCCCTTTGGTGAGGAGGAGTGAGATGGAGAGAGGAAATGGCTACAAGTAATTTCCAGGGAAAAAGAACTGAGAACAGTAGGGAAGTGGGAGCAAACAGAGATTCAGTCCCCCCCTTGTGATTTTGAGTCACTTGGGGTATTTATAGCTTGGAAATCCACTGTGGCCACTTAATCATTTACACTTATTCTCTCCAGTGCACAGGCTGTACAGCGATAACCCATCATTGTTGTGGTTGTATGTCTATCATCTTTGGCACAATGGGAGGAAACGTAAAGGCTGGGCTGGAGCCAGTGACTGTGCCCAGTGGGATAGGCAGCGAATGTCCCCTCCCATCCAGTGGGGCAAGGCTGGGTCACCTTTGCCAGCCAGGCTCGAGGAAAGGGTTTCTTGGAGCAGAGGAGTCTGGGTGACCATGTGGAAGCAGTTCCTGGTATTTGTCCTTCTCTGCCAGATGTCTTCTCTCTACACTTCCTTGTAGCTGCTGGAAGGCACATAGCGGCAACAAACCCCACAAATCTTAATATTTTGGGGAGACCCCTGTCCTCACAGCTGGTAGGACCTAAAAAGCAGATCTGAGCACAGGAACCTGGAGAGAGTCATGCTCACCTAGTCTAACAACAGCACCTCGACCGAAACAGAAGTTCACAGTCCCGTGTAGGTGTCCAGGTAAACAGATCCACATACCCAGGAGTGAAGAAATTACTCACCTGGTGGATGAACACTACACAGGTCTAGTCTGCAAAACTCACACTCAGCCAGAAGGAATTGAGCAGGGAGGAAAAAAAAAAATAAAAAGCACAGGCAGCTCCCAGTTTAGGATTTCCATCCACACAGCCCTGATAGGTGCAGGCCCTAGAAAAGCCTTTCTGGTCCTGATTTTCTGCTGGTGTTCACCTGGCTACTGCTCTCCTGGTGTCAGAGTAGAAGCAGACCCCCATGTTTTTTTTTTTCCAGGAAGATGAAAAGTCAATGTATTAACATGAAAACAGGATTACTACAAAATAGCTCTCACAAACTTGGGAATGGTGCCCAGGAGGCTGAGATCTTGGAAAGACCTTAAGAACTTCCTTGGGGTACTTAACATTATTTACTTTCCAGCAGGAGAGCTGGAAAAAATGCCAAACAAATAAAGAGTTCCAACAACCCGACACCAGTCCGAGAGCTCCCCAGCTACTGCAACTCCCTAAGCGATGGGAGGCACAGAGGATGGTTTGTGTACTGCATCAGGAAGACCCAGGGAACAGAAAGGCATCTCTGTTTGCAGGCAAGGCAAGGAATTGCACAGCAGGCTGCTCTGGAGCTCTGTAAGCACTGCAAATTTTAACCCCTTGTTGGACCTTTTCCAAGCAGACAAGTGTGGCATTTCAGAGACACAAAAGATACAGTGATGCGAAGCTGACCTACTACACCAGTCTGGGTTCAGTTTTAAAGCATTTGTGTTCTTAGATGGACTCTTCCCTTGTCAAGCATGAGAAGGTTATTCTCTGGTCTTACACATCTCAACACAATCGTTTTTGATAACTAGATGTGATGCTTAACAAAGGATGTTTAATTGAGTGGAACTGTTAATTACAGTGATACCAGCAACCCTGCCCTCCTGAAGAGCTTCTCACCTGAGCAGCTTTAAGCTCTTTGCAAACTATGAATCCCTGCTTTGCTCCTGGGGTGACATTTAGCACTCTTTTACACACAGTTTGCCGTGTTCAGACTGACAGAAGAGTATCAGAGAAATAGAGAAAACCTCCTGACTCTCCCTCTCTGGTCCTTCTCTTCTCATGCTAGCTCTCCTCTGTACCAATTTCTCTTGGATTTCTTTCACAGTTTATGTCTTCCTCATACAGGAAAGTGCTCTATGCCTACGGATGTGCTGGGTGCCAAGGGGTGATTATGGTAGAAGCTGTGAAGAGAGACCAGGTCTCAGCTGGAAAGTGAGAGGTTGGAGATAACGTCCTGGGGCCAAAGAGGAAACGAGCAGCTGTAATGAGAGAGTGGGAAGCTGCTGCCTTTGCTGTTTGTGGGACAACGTGCTGAGAGAAGGACTCACACCGGGGCAGAGAGAAAGGCTAAAGGGAAGTGACTTTCATTTCTGTAGTGCAGCTTCTAGCTGCTCCCCATTTATACCACAGCCTTTCCCACCATATTCTCTCCGATTAGAGGACAAAGGATGACTTACCTGATGACAGAAGACTCCCGCTGCTGCCGCTGATAATTTTGCCTTTACTCCCCATGTTGGCCAGCTTTGAGGTCTTGAGTGTTCCAGTTTCTGTCAGGTCAATCGCAATCTCACTCAGGCTTCTTGCAGCATGAATCTTGGACTGCACACATAGACACGGGAGTTAGTAATGACCCAGCACTTCTTGAAGGCTCAGAGAAGAAGTCCTTTTGCTATGGCAGGAAACAGACCTCCACAGCAAACTTGTATTATTTTGGAAGAAAAGAATCAATCTGTCATGGTATTCACTGCTGCACGTTTTACATTCTTAAGTGGGTGCAATTCTGGTGTTGTTTCCTCTGCTTTGCCAGGGACATTTTTCCCTCTTAAACAAACTATGTACGGAGTCTCTCAATTACCACCTACAATAAGAAACCTTCAGAAATGCCAGCATAATAAACTGCAAAGCCCAAAGGCTGAAGACCACCTTTAGCATCTAAAGGAAACCATGAGGGGCCTTTCTGAATCTGCAATGAGGACCAATTTGGACCAAGACACATTGAGGATACGGCTTAAATGAGCTGTCATGGGAAGCTGGAACTAAATACTGGCAGGAAAACACATTCAGGTTATGTCCCAGACTAACAAGCCACATGCAATCCTCCTGCTGTAAGGGACCTCTTCAAAGTATTAACGTTACTCCAGTAAGAAACAACAGCCAGCCCCAGCTCAGTAACTGGCCACACTAGGAGGAGTCACCTATTGTACCCCACCAAATGTCAACAATCCAGGGACCTCCAGGGGAAAATAAACAGGCATACTGTGTAAACGAACAGAATAGGATAGAATGGAATGGAATGGAATTCAATAGAATAGAATAGGTTAGAATAGAATAGAATATTCCTGTTGGAAGGGACCTCCAACACTCATCTAGTCCTCCTCCTAGCTTAGGAGGGAATGAGTTGATGACCTAGGATGTCTTTCTCCATTGGTGGTGGAAGGATTTGGGACAAGAAGATGCCCATAAAGTTCAAGTGAGACAACCCCAGAACTGTCTGTTTGTCGAGCAGTGAGGTCAGTTGTGGTTATGCCCACAGAACTGACAAAGGCAGCAAATGCCCTGGGCCAAGGGGGTTAGTGGCACTGAGTAATGAAATGAGCAGGGCAGCTGCTTGCAAGGTTGGGCTCGCTCAGTCCCAGTGGCTGCCTTGCCTCTGCCATACAAACCCAGCTGATAGTATCTCACCATCTGTCTCCAGCTCATTCTCCTGTCAGTCTCTAGCAGGTGCTCAATTTTTGGGACAAAAACTGACAGCAGTGTTGCTGGGGTTGGCCCTTCAGTTATATCCCTAGAACTACCAGGAAGAACCCTACATATGAGGGTATCTTGGGCGGCCACAAGATTTTTTCAGTCCCTTTTCTGACCGGTTACAGCCTCAGATCACCTTAAAATAGTAACTGCCACATCTGAACAACTCCAAAGCCTCTCTAGCCCTCTATCTCATTTCTGACTCATCTCCAAGCACTTCAGAAAAAAATATAAGGAAATCTTTCATTTAACCACTGTGGAATAATCTGTTCACGTGGAAAATTTCCTCCTGCCTCTTCTGAACTTAGAGCTTATGCTCTAAGCTCTATTTCATGTACAGGTTCTTGAAATTGCTTCAGGTAAGGAGGCATGCTAACAAGGAGGAAACTGGCAACCAGGAAGAAGCTGGCTGGATGTAACACCGCATGCAAAGGTGTCTATTTCATCTCCAACCCGAAAACTGGCTTCTTGCTTGCTGACCCTCACGTGAGCTCCTCAGTCATGGATGGAGGGAGCTTGGAGCTCAGCCCACCACCCGCATCTCACAAGCCCTGTGCTGCTGAGCTTCAATTAGCCCGGCCTCACAGGGTCACTGACCTGCTGGAAGGACTGTTTCCCAGAACCCAGAAAGTTGTTGGGACATGGTGCTGAAGCCGCACAAAGACTTTTGTTCAACAGGATGGCGAAGCCCCAGTTCACCAGAGCATTTCCCTCTGCACCTCCTCAAGGCCAGAAAAGACTCTCAGCCCTCGTCATACAGTTCATTACAGCACCAACAAATCAGAAGCTGATTGACATCCATATACCAGGATGTGATCTGTTCCCACTGGAACTAACATGAGATGGGACTACAAGGAATGCCTGCCATGATGGGATTTTTAGTGTTATTTAACATCCTCAAGGAAGCAAAAATCATTTTAATGAGAATGAAGGCTGAATCGATGACTGAATGAATGCTCACCACACTGAGCTTTGCTCTTACCTCTATTACTGATTTGCTGTGGGGCTTTGGGTAAGACACTTCAGGTTACGTTCTTAGCGATTCCCTGCCTCTGTTTGCACATCAGTGAAATAATAAGGGAAGTGAAATGTCTCCCTGTGGCACACCGTATTTTTAAGATTAATTTAAGACTGCAAATGAAGACAGCACTGGGAGAGCCTTCTACTGAAAACATCCTCAGAAGTATTATCATAATTTAATATTCTTGGGTATTTATAGGCTCCATCATTACCATTCAGAGGGACCCAAATACTTCACAAGCTTATTTCCACAACAACCCCAAGAATAGAGTGTGTGCACACACTCATTTTGAGAGCAGAGGCTGAAGCACCAGCCAAGAAGGCAGAGCACACCAGACAACCAACACTGACCTTCTTAAACTAATTATATAACCAGTTTGACACTTCTCATTTCCAGCAGCTTCTCCCCAGAATCAGCCCCAGGAGAAGCTTCTTGGATCTGATGTTTCTGGTCAGAAACAAGGTCTGTGAAACACGTTCTCCAAGTAGCTCTGGAAGGTTAATTCTAGGTGAAGAGGAAAGTCTCTGCTTTTATCTAACAAGATTTCCTGCTACTGAAGTCTTGATAAGGAGCCTGAGCATGAACCATGTCTTGCTGCAATGCCAGATCTTTGGAGGTCTTTAGACTGCTGCTCTCCTGGTGATTTATCCCCTGCAGGTGTATATATGCTGTATATCCATATAAGCAGGGTTATGTATACCTTGTACAACCCCAGAACAGCCACACTGATCAAACCCTGTATCTGCCTAACCCAATAAACTGAGTCCTTGCAGCAGATGTCTAGGACAGGTCTGAACTCCAGGTCTGCTCTGTGAAGCAGTGGTTTTCCTGTATGTGTAGGATAGTTACAGCAAGAAGCCCTGTAGTTTATTTCCACTTGTATTCAGACTGCAAATTAGAGCACACTCTGGTCCTACCAGTTTGACTAGGCACTAAAATGCTGAGTGAAGGCAATGCAACTGGAGGCTGTGGTCCTGGCCAGCACACCAAGCCAGCAGCAGCTGGAAGCATGCCCTACACAGGGCAAATGAAAAAACAGTGTAAGACCAAAGCCTGGCACCCTGGAGCCAGATGAGAAGAAAAGCAAACCAGAAGAGAGAAGATACAGGATCAGCAGGGCAGATCTTCATCCACAGAGAGTGTGATCCAAACCTGCTGAAGGTTTGGTGAAGTTTTTAGATCCGACCACAGTTGTGCTAAAGGTGCCCTGCACTAAACAGTTGGGATGGAGCATGTCCTGAAAGGAATGGGGTTAATTTTCCATGCTGCTCAATCCCTGCTGCCTCCAGCAGTGCCAATCAGCGTCGGGTGGTGTTGTGCTTTGGACAGGCACTCAACATCACCAGGAATCAGACCAACAGCTCATTTCATACAGGCCACTGAGCAGCAGCGAGCGCAAGGCCTGGGTTAGACTTTGTACTGACAGCACAATAGTGCAAAGCTAAATTACATCCCATTAGCACTCCCTCGGGTCCCGCAGTCCCTCCAGGCTCAAAAATCTTAAAGCACTTAGCACAGACCTGCCAAGTCTCATTTACAGGGAGGGAGACCAGCTCATTCATGAGTCATTTCAGAGCATGGGGCCAAAGTGATCCCCAGTGCTGTTCTGACAGGGTCAGAGGGTGAAGAAAAATCCATCAGTGAAAAGCAAGAGTAGATGGACACTAGGGATGAATTTATCCCTCTTGCTTGCACTGATGGGGCTTTGCTGCAGGTGATTTTTTGAAACCCTTGGCCTATTTTCTACCGGTTCATTCAGCCAAAAAGCCTTGCGCTTGGAGGAACGTGCTGTTGGAAATTCCCAGAAATAGGGACTTTTCAAGGCTTCTAGGCCAAGTGCTTGATTGACTTGGTGCAGTCAACAGAGCAAAGACATGCCTTGAAGTCCTGCTGCATCTGTCTCTGGAAAAAAAAGGGAAGCTGACAGGAGTTCTGCATGCTGACACGTTCACTCAGAAAGCTGGGGATCTTTTCAGTCTCCACGTTACGCTTCAATTGCAAGGAGAGAGAGATCAGCAGGGAGCAAGATTCTGGGAACTCAGCGAGCTGGCAGGAGTTCAGCGAGGACTGAGGCTGCAAAGAGGCTAGGACCACAATTCCCTGCAAAAGGGTCAAAATCCAGGCAAAGCTCATTTTATTTCTTTTTGTAATCAAGTGAAAGGCCTTTTCCAGTGGAGCTGAGCAGAAGGTCCACATCCAACTGGTGCCCAGCTATGTGAGCAGTATGGAGTTCAAGCTTACTTTATCACTTTCCTATCTCCTGCCATCTTATCTACATCACTGGAGTGAAGGCTCAGTTGCAGTGAGCTCCAGCAGGCTTTTTCTTCTAAGTTTGTTTTTATTTTTCTATCTTTTGTCAAAACCATATGAAATGCCAAGTTTGAACATGAAAGGAGGGAATATCTAAGTTTCGCTTTGAAGTCGGAGATTCAGCTGAAGAGGGGACTCAGATTAAGGGGATGCGAACCCATGCAACCTGAAACTCAAATAAATGTTTGTCTAAGCCCTTGAGAGGTGAAACAAAGACATTTTCACGTCGCCTCACTCCGGAGTAAGTTTTACTGGTTTTCAAAAGCACAACACACATGAGTACAGTGTCCTGAAGTGACCAGCAGGATGAGTGCAACAGATCAATTAAAATTGATGGATCTATCAATCTTGACAGTGTCATGTCAAAGATGAGGACAACAGACTAAAATACCAGCTTCCTTAAGAGAAAGGGACAAAAATATTTGTATGCCTTAACTTCAAAGGCTCAGCACGACCACTGGGATTATTGTGACAAAGCACACTGACATGGCCACAGACGTGACAGGTTGACAAACGAGGGCTGGTGGGTGGTGCTGTCTGTAGGGCTGTGAGAAAGGGGAGATCAGATTGAAACACAATCTGCCATCAACAAAAGTAAAGTCACTGAAGGGAAGACCTGGGCATTCAAGAGACCCAGTTTTTTACCAAAGAAATGGGAGGAGGAGGGAATCTCCTTTTGTTTGTTGGTTGCTTGTGCCCTAAATACCTTGCAGCTAGATCAGCAAATCCATCTGGCTAAAAGTAAAAAAAAATAAACTTCTGTTTGTTTGCTGAGTTGCCTTTGTTGAAAGCAAAATAGAGAGGGCTATGCATTGCCCTGGTGTTGCTGAGGGGGGCAGGAAAGCATTACTTGCTATCAGATGACGGTGCAATTTTGTCCATATTCACAGCTGGCACTCAGGCAGGGGTGGAAAGTTACCTACGCCCCTAAATTCAACACAGCTCTCAGCATCTAAGGTGAATCCTGTTTTTTTGCATTAGATGGGACATGGCCAAAGTGGGTATAACCATGTGTTTTGTCCAAAGCATCTGATAATCCTACCCACTCTACAGTAGCCACAGAGATCATGATTGGGAAAGCGATGTCAGAAGGTTTTAGTGATCTAGACTAATAGCATACACAATTTCACCAAGCCAGTTCAATTCATTTAACTGGCAGAAAAATAATGCAGCAAGAAAAACAGGAAAAATAAATATTTTTCTGCCAGTTTAGTGGGCTGAACTGGCTCATGGAGGGACTTGATAGGGCCAAGGCTTGTACAAAGGAGGGAGCAGACCCTGCCTGAAAATGCAGATAGTGCTTTCAGCAATAGCAAGATGTTAAAATTGCTTCTGTCCTTTGGAAGAGTACCACCCTGTACATTCCTGCCATCTCATCAGAGGTGGGGGGCAATGCAGGTAAGCTGTAGAAGAAGATACCTGCCCAATACAGACTCTGCCTTCTCTGTAAATTCTCCTGTATGCTCACTGGGAGAGGGATATCTGCAAGAAGAATCTCTCTTCTGTCTCAAGATGATCTCAAAGTGTTCAAAGCCAACCCCTGCTGCTCTGAGTATGCCGAAAATTACTGTTGATGAAAGGAATTAGATGGAGAACACACACTCCCCTGGTTTCAAGGTGATTTCTTTTGTGCACTAAGTGGCCCTTTGTGCAACACCAGATCAAGACAGTTTCCCTATAAGATCAGGCTGTCAGCATCCTGCCCCCCTCCTCCTGTTGTGAAGTTCTGTGTGGAGAGAGAAATTATATCCCTACCCCTCACTTCTAGGAAAATACGATAGTAGAAAGCAAGGGACAGCAAGAAGGATTCAGGAACAGGTGTAGAGTGTGAAGCTACTTTGAATTCAGTTATTGGAAGCTGTCCTAACATTAGGACAGAGTTCAAGAACCAGAAGACACATGGAAACCAACCAGACAGGGACATAACCCTATCTGCTTGCAAAGTTTGGCTCCTCCAATTCAGCCACAGTTCAGTACAACCCTTGCCTCAATCCTCACTCCCACAGACACGAATTTGATACAAATTCCCTCAATCTGGCCAAAGCCAGCAGATATTTTGAGTTAATTTATGGGTTTTTTTGATCTCAAGTGGAAATGGAAGGAGGGAGGGAAAGGAGCCACCATCTGGACTTGACCTTCCTGGGACTGTGGGGTGTGAGAAGCACTCACCCACCACAGCATGTACTTCCCATCTTCAACATGCTTACCTTGCTTTGTTTTCTGTCCAGGTAGAACTGATGTTGACTAATGGCCATAGCCCAGATAGACTTTATTAGTGCTGGACAGGCGTACCATGTATGCACAGCGATGCCACTATGCCCAAACGTCCTCCTGGTCACAGATGCCCTGGAGAGGAGACAAGAAGGAACTGGGGTTACACCACAGTTTCCTTGGATTGTTTTCTGTGGCAGAACCTATTACAGACCTTGTCATAAAAGCTGCTGTCTTTACCGTGCACACCCTTGTGCTAATGGGAAACAATGCTTCAAGAACAGCAATAAATACCTAATGAAGGCAGGAGAGCATTTACTTTAAATAACTCCTTGAGTTAACAAGCTCCACGGGACTAACAGTAAAGATCATCCAGTCTGTCCAGTTCAGACTGTATTCCTGGGTTTGGCTGAACTGATGCTGACCTGCTATGCCTCTCAGGGGAGTCACCAATGCTAAAGCATGTATGAATCCTCTGTGCCTCATCACATGCTGAGACACCCGAGGTCAAGTACTCACACCCTGCACTACCTCTGGTTTTGGACGGTGGCTCTCAAATATTAGGACCCAGGTGACAACTAAAGATCCACAGGATCAATGGCTGCTTTAGAGAACGTGGGAGAAACTCGTCAGGTACCTTGATTTCCCCACTTGTAAACAGATGTAGCAGGACTTGCCACGTGGTATGGGAAAGGGGAGTTGTGAGGTTCTGTGAGGGCTGCCCAGTGCCCTGGAGAGAAGAATGTTACTCAGCGATTAGCTGAGTGAATATAAAAACAGGAAAAATAAGAGCTAAATGTTTCCTCTCTGGGACTCCCAATTGTACTCAAATATTAGCAAAAACCACAGGTTAAGTTTCCCCATGCTTTCACAGCTGTACCAAACAGCTTTATTTCTCCCCACCCCTCAACTCCAACCCCATCAGCAGAGCTCCTGACACCAGCACACACTGGGCTCACAGCGTCCTCATCTGCAGAACTCCTCCCACTGCAGGGATGTTGCACTGGCTGGAGTAAACCAAGGCACTGGTCTACAGAGCCCCAGATAAATGAAGTCCTCCTCTATAGTCTGTTAAGAGGAGTCTCGTGGTGGGGTATGATTCTGAAACGAAATGTGAGGATTGCTACACAGGCTTACTCAGAAATGTGATGCTTTTGTTATAGCCTTTCATGGAGGGACATGGATGGTGAAAAGGAGCCAGTGCAAGAGACATCCTGGGAAGGGGCTGCAACAGTCCGTAGCCAGGAAGCTCTCTGTGCAGTGCAGATGTGGAGGTGACATTACAGCCAAGAACGAAAGAAAAGCAAAACTCTATGGTGAAATGGGAACTGCTGGCCAGGTTTAGCCTAGAAGAGCGCTAACAGCTCTTGTGTCAGAGCCTTTACAGTGCTGCAAAATGTGTTAAAGTCATAATTGTGAAGCTACAAATCGGAGTGAAATTTCTCTGAGGAAATGGCTGAGGCCAATGCAAATAAAGTTTGAGACAACTGAGATCTCATGTTTCAGTGTTTCCCTGCACTGAGTCCTTTCCATGCGACTGGAGCAGAAGACCATGCCCCGCTGTGAGTATTATTCTTGTGAGAAATCTCTCCATGGATGCAACAGGGTGGCACCTGATGGTCCTAACAAGGATGGGTGCCAGGCTGTCTCATCCCTGTAACCAGACAGGGAATGAAGTGCTGGGAGGTGCTCCTGAAGTTAAGGCTAGAGAGGGGATCCAACCCTGGATGCTTTATGTTGGTTTAAGGGACACAAACCAATATAGCACGTTGTAATATAAGGCTCTAAGGTATTAAGGCACTCAAATATGTGCTAAAGCCTTAATTCTGGTATCATCCTCTTCAGTTCAAAGGCAGTTACTTGTTTTGAACTCCGAAACATACTCCACAAGCCATTCATCTTCTCATCTTAAAAGCGGTTATTTCCATTTTTTTTTTCTTTTGGGGATCTGTACATGTTTCCTATCAAAACTGCAGATCCCATTAAAAAGTCTGCAGGCTCAGCTGGTCAGAGTTGTGGGCTTGCTTTTCACCGCTGTATTTTGGGGACCTGTGAAAGATGGCCCATGGGTGTTTTTTCCGTGACTTCCCTCCACACATGCCACATGAGCTACAGAATTAACCCTGTTGATAGCCCCTAAAATGTATAATTTCTCTCCTTTACGGGATAAGCAACTACAATGAAGAGAGGTTAAATGGCTTGTTCGGGACAGGAAGCCACAGGCAGAGGCAGGGCTTAAAAACATACATTGTGCTGCCCAGCCCTGGCCACAGCCACGGAGCTGTGCTTGCTCTCCTGTGAGTGCGGCTTCGCTGACTCAGGCTCTGGTTTGGCTACACGGAGAGGAATGCGGAGAGAGCACTGCGTTGGCTACTCCTCCGCCTCCACACGCCGAACAACTCCTCAACGGGAGTCCATCCCACTTGGCTGGGAGACTACAACCCGAGCTGTGTTCCCACCACGCCACTGCAACGTGCTTTGCTGCTTCGCAGACAGATTCCTGTTCTGACCTGGCCGGTGGTACTCTCTGGATATGAAAACCAACCAACTGAGTTTCCTCGTAGTGAGAAAGTACCAGGCTGATAACCCAGGGTAGGGTTTTGTCCTCCCGGTGGTGATTCAGAGAAAGGATGCGCTGGAATAAAAAACGGAAGCTCATCTCTGTCAGTAATTCCTATGATCTAAATACAAATGAGACAGAGGAGGTTCCTCCGGTCACCCTTCATGCATGACACTGAGTTGCAAATGTCATCACGATTTTAACATCCCAGAGCTATTTGGTTTCTTTTCCTTGCAATCGCTACTTACAGGAAACAGCCAGACTGGGGTGTTCAGGGGGTTTCTGACACCTCGGCCGCTGCCGGAGGTTTGGTGGGGAAAGGATTATACCAGCCCCAGCTCCTGCCGCTGGAAGATCTCCCAGCATATTCTCGACTTTGGGAATTTTCTCTGCTAGATTTCATGTGACTATTTACGTGCTTGATATTAAGCAGATGCTTCAATGCTCTGCTGACCTGGAGCTGCACAATGATACGAGCTGCTCTGCTCAGTTACTGCTTTAACAAACCGCACCTATGAAGCCAGGCACCGTTGTACTGGTGTGACCGTGTTCATACCAGGGCAAATAAGCACAGAAACTGCATGCAAAATTCCCCTCATGAAAGTACATATATTAGACACAGAAAGGCACGGGAAACAGGTGAAACAGGATCACAGCTGAGCAATCAGCAAAACATGCTGCTGCCAGCAGCACATCAAATCAGTCTGGGAGGAGAGCTGGCTTCCATCAGTTGTATTCGTACTTACTTTGCAAGTGGGACACTGCTTTTAGTAAGAACAACTTACAGAGCAATATACACACCGGTCACTGCAATAACCCACCAACAAATGAGCAAGGCGGGGGCAGAATGCACTGATTAGATGCGGCACAGTCACTTGAACTCACTCTCTCCCTCGTTAGATCTCTAAAGTAAAAAACACAAAAGACTCCTGTGCCAAAAAGACTGATGGGCTTTCATCCAGACTGTCGGTAAACCTCTGGTATTGTGCCATTCTTTTCAGTTGCACTACTGAATATTTATTTACAAGGAAGCATGTGCGTACAAAATCTGGCGCCCACCTCCAGGCTCCAAGTGCAACACGGAGGTCTTTCCCTGCACGGGGGTTGCTGGCACCGCTGCTGGGGCACCGGAGCTACACAGCTCCGGGGGTCAGAAGGTGCCAAAACAGAGGAAAGGAAAAAAAAATAAATAAAAATACCGCTAGGAGCCGAGGGGAAACACATCCTCAAAAACACCCACCCGAACCCAGAATGTCTCTCTAGAATGAAGCAGCGGCTCCCGGCTCAATACCCATTGCCTTCTGCTCACGGGCTCCCGGCTACCAAGTCCCGCAGAGCGGCGCGGAGAGGGCTCGCCACGACCCGGCTCGGCGCGGTTCTGCCCGGCTCAGCACTGCAAAGCCCGGCTCCGTACGGCTCAGCCCGGCTGAGTCCAGCTCGGAAGTGCAAAGCCCGGCTCGGTACGGCTCAGCCCGGCTCGGCATGGCTGAGTCCAGCTCGGAACTGCAAAGCCCGGCTCGGTACGGCNTTCTCACCTGCGCGGGTCGTGCACCTCCACCGAGAACTTCTTCTCTCGGAAATAGAGGTTCTCCAGTTGCCTCCATTGGAAGATCTGCGGGGAAAAGAAGGGGGTGAGGCGCCTCCGTGCGAATCCTCGCCCAGNTGGCTGAGTCCAGCTCGGAAGTGCAAAGCCCGGCTCGGTACGGCTCAGCCCGGCTCGGCTCGTTTCGGTTCTCACCTGCGCGGGTCGTGCACCTCCACCGACCGGGGGCGGGCGGTCCCCTCCCGCCTGGCTCCCTCTTGCCGCGGGGAGGCGGGGACGGGACCCAGTTTCACTTTGCGGGGCGACATACGGTTTCAACACATAGAAGCCACGGGAAAAACGGGTTTTAGATGCTTTTTTTCTTTTTGCCTTGGAGGGCAGGGGAGCTGGTGCGCATCGGCCCCTTGGCACAGCAGCCTTTCCCTCGAGTGGCGTGGGTGTGCAGCACAGACCCCGGAGAGGGTGAAGTGGCCTGGCTTGGTAGGTGAGACCCCCAGGGAGGCTGCTCCACCGAGGTGTGATACCCAGCTCTGCTCTTACCCCCACAATCAACGTAAAACTCTCAGGAGTGCGAACCGAGTGGAGCTGGTTTATTATCCCCGAGTGCTGGCAGACTCCTGTTGGCAATGCCCAGGGCTCCAGTGTGCTCCCGGCAGCGCAAGACACAGGGATAATAAGCAAGTCATATTCCTGCCTCTGTTTTAGAGACTTCTCAAAGCAGCAGGCAGACAAAGCCAAGGCTATCACCATAGGGCTCTGGGGGCTGGCTGTGTGCCCTCATCCCCCCGGGTCTGTGTAGGCCAGGGGGTCTCTGCCTGCCTCCTGAGTGTTTGTGCTCCTGGGCAGTGGGATGAGCGAGCACTGTCTCCATACTCCACATCTCTGCCATGAAACAGCCCTCATCTCCCAGGTGGGAGGGAGGAACTGACCACAGAAGCAACACGAAGGACACGTTGACTGCAAAACACCCTGCCAGCTCTGCAAACCGCCACACCATCACTGCCGGGGACAGGTCTGTCACCACCTCCTCTTTACAAATGGGTAAACCAGACTCCAAACCCTGGCTTCCAGGCTGCTAATCCACAGGGAGGAGGCAGCCTTCACCCCCCTGGGCATCCTCCTACTTCAGCTTCCCCTACTTCGGCTCCTACTTGCTAGGGTTACTGCCTGCTGAGGAGCAGAGCCAGCAGAGAGCTCTCCCTGATTTACACTCTCTCTCCCACTACAAGCAGCTTCTGTGGGGTTCCTGTCCTACCCCCAAGGAAGGCGCTGGCTCCTGCCATGCTGAGATAAGGCGCTTGCCAGCGTGTCAGCGCTCTGGAGATAAGGAAACAGGAGGTGTAATTTGATTTGCGCTGATTAAGCTGCTGGTGGAGGTGAAATCTAGCAAATAAAACAAACCACAGCCAGGACACAAACATTTTCTCCTCACTTATAGTTCAGGGGCAATGAAATTGAAAATATTTGGGCTTGTAAAACTTTCCAACCAAGAGATGTGGATATCCCCTCTCCCTTTCCCTTTCCCTTTCCCTTTCCCTTTCCCTTTCCCTTTCCCTTTCCTTTCTTCTTTCTATAATGGGATATTTGGAAGGAAGAGTGGGTTAAGGGGAGCACTGATCTGCTCCATACTCCGGGATTGTCCATTTCGCAGGAGGGTAGGGGGACTAGGAGTGATGGGAAGCTTGATGGGCTGCCTTATACTGTCCTTAGAGGATTATTTTAGTCCTCCATTGGAAAAATTAATTGCAGCCAATAAAAGTTATAATCCCAAAACAGAGCACAGAAATACCCACTATTTTACCCAGCGAGGGAGGACAGACGTGGGGTGAAAGGGTTAAGCCGGGAAGTCTGTCTTCCCTGCATGCACCCAGTGAGCTGTAGCCCAGCTTCAAAGGCACAGAAAGGAAGTTTGGGGCCTAAACTCCCATTGACAACAACTGGGGTCAAGCCTGAGACTGCCATGTGGGCTGCCGAAAACATCCCACCGTCCAGATGTCCGTCCACAAGGCGGGAAGGATAATGCAGCCATGCTGCACGGCATGCGCGGAGGACGTGCTTGGGAGGCGCTCAGACATGTGGAACACATAAGAGTCTACAAAACCAGCAGATCACACCCTTCAGAAAATATCCCTGTGTCCCCGTGTCCCCTGGTTGTCATTTATGACTAAACTTTCGCATGGCGCAGAAGGAATTTGAAACCCTTTCCCAAGCAGTTGGCAGCTGCTCTCCTTGGATGCTCTCCTTCCCATCCTCATTCCTTGGACCCTGTCGGACTGTCCCCTGTGCTCCAGTCCTTTACCATTTTATTCTCTCTGCTACCAAACCTCACAGCGCTCAGTTCGTTAACTGCAGCTCCGTTTCCCTTCGATGATTAACTCCAACTGTCCAAACACACAGGGCTCTGGGGGAGCTGTTCAGATGCCCAAACGTAGGCGTCGAGTGCAATTTTCCATGCCCTGGGGTTCCCTGCCTGGCCCCCAGCTGCTGCCCCAGGAGGGAGGGAGCTTGCTGAGGGTCCAGTGCCATATCCAGCCCCACAGAAATGTCTTGGATCCCCAGCAGTGCCTAAAATGGCATTAGACACCTACGTTTTGTGCACTAGAGCAGCTCCCCAGATGGCTGCATTTTCATATATAGTTTCTTTGTTTTTCTTGGCAGGGTATGGAAGGAGACAAACCCAGACTCTTGTGTGGGGGGGTAAAAGTCACCCTGCAACCTGATTTTTTTTCCATAGCTCTGCTCTCCAGAACGTCCACGTGTTTTACCATTGCTATAACTGCGCTCCCTTTTGCTCCCCAAATATTATTCTGCAGTACCCCACTCCTTTTGCCCACATTGATCTGAGAGGTCTCACCCTTCCTATATATGAAGAATCCAATCTGCAAAAATGTGAATACCCACAAGAAAGTATCTGCTTTCCTGTTAGCTGATCACAGCCCCTCAGGAGAAACAAAGCCTAAGGTCTCCCTTCAGCCAGACCTCCTAATGTAAGCAAGCTGTTTGCTTCCCCAGTTGCCCGGCTTATGTACGGTTTCAATTTGACGTTGTTAATTCAGTGACAGATGCTCAAGGTGCCATTAGTGGGTCTTCTTAAATGGAAGCATAATTTTTACCCATCAAGATCCTTTTACCACGCTGATGCTTGCAACCTTCGCTGGGGAATAAGAGCCACAGCAGGGAGCTGGTGGTAATTTCACCAGAGTCTTGCAGCAAATGCAGTGACAACAGATGTGTGCTGGTTTGGGGGCTAGTTTGAGTCAAAGGGTACATACTCGTAGCAGGTTTGCCTCTTCTTGCACCGAGGCTGGGTCTGGCTTTGGGTTATTTCACTTATGATTCTCTTTGGTTGACTTGCAGGGCCAACTCCAACGTGTGCCCCTCTGGGTGGTACAATTAATATTGGCTTTTTCTGGAGTTATATTAGGGGCACGGTGACTTTTGCCAGAAAAAAAGGTACGTCACAGCAGTGAGGTTTGGGGACAGCCATCTCCCCAAACATGCTGGAAGTGAGGCTTTGGAGAAAGTCACTCGGTAATACTAGCTGAGAGTACAGTTCCCCTACCCTTTAGTAGCTGCCTTCTGCTCAGGGCCTGCAGACAAGGGGACAATTAGTGGTGCTTGTGGTGGGGTGAGTTTCTCTGATGTGGTGGTTTGCCCGCTGGGATCTCTTCTGAGGTCAGCAGCCCATTTTGGATCATGCAGCACTGGGCAGCTTTCAGATGGGAACAATTTCTGGTAGTGGCCATCATTACAGGCTGCACATGAGATCATTTCATCTTCAACAGATACTTAAGGAAGTCTCCCTGAGACTGGCTTTTGAGCACAGCTGCACACTCACACATGTTCATAAAAGGGAAAGGGGTGACAAAAAGAGGAGAAAAGAATTGCCCTTATTCCTTCCTTCTCTGGGGGTACTGTCCCCACCGTGGGCTCCATTTCATTGTGCCAATAAAACTGGAACCAACGCTGTCAACACTACTGAATTTGCAAGACTGCTTATCAACCCACAAACGTTCAAGGGAATAATTGTTCCCTCTCGGACCATGTGTACTGTTTAAAATGCATTGGGGTGGGTGGGGAGGCCGTGGTGGGGAAGCCAGCGCCAGAAATGGCTTTTCTGCAAAGCTGGCAGCTTAGAAGAGGAGCCAGGGGAGAGATCCCAGTACTGCCCGGTGCGCTGCGGAGAATTCAGGTGCAAGCTACAGGAATTTTCTCATTGGAAACCCCTTCCAAGAGGCAGGCGAGCTTGCCAGGCACCAGATGTTTGTGACTAGTTATAAAGAGCTGCAGTCAAAGCCCTTCAGATGCAAGCTTCTTTTGTGAGCACACTTGTGGTTTGCTGGCTGCTCCCTAATTAAGTGGAGCCTGGAGGAGAGGAGGCCCAGGGATCTGCATCCGCTTCAGCCCTGTGAGTCTGAAGGAGGTTTTCACCGTTTTTATTGACCGTGGGGCCGATGCTGTGGAGTTTGCACACAGCAGGAGGTAGGGTCAGCGTCAGAGCATTCGAAAAATGCCAGAGGCTTCTGATAAAGAAGGGAGGGTGTTTTGTGAATGAAACATGGGGAGCATTTCTGGCTTGGTCACTCATGTCCTGGGTGACCTGGACTTTGCTGAGGTGAGGGGAGCTGAGTTAACTGATGGACTGTGCTCTGTCTCTTTGTGCTCGGGAAGCCTTGCTCAAGTATCCAGTGGAGGGACCATGCCTTAGGTTTGGGAATCCCTGGCAGTCACGAGGCTGTTGCTGGCTCCTGTGTCATCCTGCAGCTCAGGATCAGGACAGAGAAGGTTGCTGAAGTGCAGCAGCACTGGTGGGTGGTGCACAGCACTCTCTGGATTATGGTGCCTAAAGAAACGTGCCCAAATAGTACTTTTTGAAATAATTCTCAGGCTTCTCCATCCTGGGGTTGGGATTCTGGGTCGCTGATGCTGTCTTTTGCCTGCTGTGTCCAGAAGAGCTGGACTTGGCACTGAACTTGGCAGTACATTGTGGCTGGACAAGCCCCTAAGGACACAATGTGAAGTGTTTTGCATTGGGTCCATTAAGACCCAGATATAAATGGCCTAGTATTTGGTGTCTCATTTTATTTCCCTTTCCTGTGTGCGTGTCTTCCCCTGAAGCACCTGAGATAGGGAACAGGCAGAATGGGGTTACTCAGCAATGCTCATGCTATCAGCCATTTCAGATATCATGCTTTGTGGCTGTTCAGAATCAAATAATTTGCAGAAGTCTACAGAGGATCTACCTGCTGTTGGTCTGCTCTCTTTGGTGACCTAAAGGGGATTTACAAAGGAGATGGAAACAGACTTTTCTCAGAGGTGCCCAATGAAGGTATAAGGGGCAGTAGACACAGGTTGCAGGGTTGCAGCAAGGGAAATTCTGACTAAATATATAACAAAACTTCCAGCCCAAAACAAGCAGTGAAGGTGGTCAAACACTAGGGCCATTAGTAACCTGACTGAACTTTGAAGTTGGCCCGACTTTGAGCAGGAGGTTGGGCTAGAGACCCAGAGTCCCTTTTGACCTGTGTTTTTCTTTGATTCTAAGCATCTAATAAATGAGCAACTGTACTTGTTGTTGGTCTTACTGACCAATATGGCATCTCCCAGTCCTTCAAGTCTCGCAGCTTCTTGGATGATTAATGCCTTGTCAAATCATATTATACGGAGGGAACAATGATCCCTCCAACTACATGCACTAGCACTCAAGAGTGGATGTTCTGAAAGGCTTCTAGGAAAGGCAGGGAAATAACACGGCACATTTCTCACAGCCCAAGTGCAACCCCTTCCCTCACCTACATGATGGGCAAGAGCCAACCCTGGATGAGATCCTAAAAAGATACTAAAACTGGTACTAAACAATGGAACCAAACAATGGCAGTATTTTCGCACAGCTTGCATGAGTGCAGCTACAAACTCCCAAGTCTTGTGTTTTGCAGTTTAAAGAAAAGACAAAACAAACACAGCAAAAAAATTCCTCCTTGGAAATGTAATACCCTCCACTGAACAAACCAGCAAGCACAATTCTAGCGGCCGAGTTATGCAGGAGGTCAGGCTGGAGGTTATAAGCGGTCCCTTTTTGGCCTTCAACTCTATGAAAATCACAGCTCCAGCAAAGTCAATGGCAGTTTTGTCCCACTGATTTCAGTGGGGCCATAATTTCCGGGCATGGATTTGTGTTCTGCCTCAAGCCAACCCTACTTCCATCAATCATACCTCTGTCAAACTAGTTAGAGTGAATGAGGAAGGATTTGGTCCAGGCAGAACAGCACCATCTCAGCTCAAACAAATGGACTCTTGTTTCAGGAGGAGATTTACCAAGAGATTTCCCTGGGCTGTCACCTGTGAATTAGTGTGACCCATTGCTGAGAGTACATCCAGGTCATGAGATGGGGATGCTGCTGCACTCTAACTGAGTCCTCCGTCCCGCCATGCTTCCATTCATTCCTGTATTTCTGTTAGCTGGGAGAATTTTCTTTTTCTTTCACTTCCAAAACCAAAAAAAATTAAAAGGTTTCCTGTGTGATTTGATGTGGGAAACAACCCCACCAATGATCTTCCCAGGGGCTTGCTGTCTTCCCTTCCCCCATGGAATGAGAGAGTGGCTTGGCTAAGAGGGATTTTCAGTGGTCTGTCAGCAATCCCAGCTCAGTATCTAATTATTTCTTCCCCTCCAGCTTCAGGACTCTTTTTTTTGCCAAACAGACAAACAATTTCTGGTCCAGTTTGAGATCCCTTTTGCTGTGTGCTGTTCTCATGGGACCACACCACCCCAACAAACATTTCTGGCTTGACCAAACAGAAATTGTGTCTAGATCTATATAATCACCACTCTGAATTCATTTCTGTTATGGAGAGACAATTCCCTATTCAATTTCAAAGTGCTTTATTGGCTCAGAGAGACAGCAAAGCGTCAGATCACAAAGGGAAGCACTGCTATTTGGACAAAGCATTATTTGTCTACATAATGCAACTTGATATTTGTGGCTATAACTGTATACAGACTGGGAGATCAGACTTTGACTTTACATACAACCAAATCTACCTTCACTATACATATATATCTGGGAGATGCTGTCAGAATCTGCATTGCTGTCACCGTGCTCGGTGTGTCTACATCAACAGGTCTACAGAGAGCTTTTTTCCCCTGATTCTTATAAGTTTAATTTTCTTCCTTTTATCTTGTGCAAGTAAATCTAAGTGACTAGATCTATCTGCATTGAAGATCCTTCTGACATAATATACTATGTATTAGATAAAGGATGCCCAGCCTATAGCCTATAAATCATTTGTGGCACCCTAGAATGATTTATGCCACCCACAAACCATCCCTGCTACTCTCTTCCCTAAGAATCGTTTTGTCATCTCTAGTGGCATGACTAAAGTACAGCTATCTTGGAACCAAAATAGTGGAGCAGCTATCCCCACTCAACTGTGCCATGACAATGCACATACATATTAGGCTGTGTGACTAAAAACACTCCTGTGATGCATATGGGGTGCCATAGCAGCAGCAATCCCATGTACATGGCAATGGGCTGCAATGCCTGACCTTCTGAGCCTCCTAACCAGGCCACTGAGCCACATAGCCACTGAACAGACGCTTCATATTCATAGCCACTGAGTCACTGGGCCCCTGCCAGGTTTCAGCTGGTGATAAAAATGCCCAGCCCTTTGGAGCAGTGGGTCCTGGTAAGCTAAGAGACAGCATTTGAGTAGGGTGGGGCATGTGGAGAGCCTGCCACCACTTCAGAGCCAAGCACAAGCGCTAGAGGAGGTTTCAATCTCTCTCCAGATCTCCACCCTGACTCCAGGGCGCTGAGGTCCAATTTGTTTCACTTTGTGCTGTCGGAGTGATTTGTCTTTGCATCTTGTTGAAGTTCCTGCTGTGCGCTGCAGAATCATTTAAGACTTGGCTGCTGCTTTTATAGAGAATTACTCTTTAAGACCTGAATATGACAAAGCACTTAGGGCAAGGGAGTTTTACTTTGATGGGACTACTCCTATATTTAATAGTAGCCATGGGCTTGACTTGTCTGGATCAGGGAACAGAGTGTCATGCTGTAGCCTTTGTGAATGCAAACCCTGGGGACTGTATGCCTGACAGTATCACCACAGTACACATATACTAAACCACCAAAATAGTGCCGGTTTCCTTATAAAACAACAGTGCCTCAGACCATGTATTAGTGTTTACAAGATTATAGTTGATCAATGTACTTATTTACCTTGATAATGGAAAATAAGCTTGACCATTCTATGATCTTAAAAAGTTACTTTGTTTAGACAATCTACTTAGTGGTCTGAGATCAGCTCTATTTGGGAGAGACACTGAAGCCAACTTTTACCAGCATATTTGAGAAAGAGAAAAAACGGTGATGTTGACCTGCATCTAACTGTTAATTCATCCTGGTTCAACCACGGCAAATTCCATGCAGCCAAACTCCTTCCATCTTGTTCCGAGCTATGGAGCCCTTGTCTCTCTCCATAAAGTTATTGTGTATGTTAATGGGAGTTTCTTTCTCTGGCTGCTGTGATTTGTACAGCCTGCACCCATACCCAGCTCCTACAGCTGTGCTGGGGGATACTGATTGCGGGCCAGATGGCGAATGGGACTGGGAACTGATCGAGGTTAAAAGTGACCATGTTTTTTGGCTGGGTTACGCTGAGCTCTGGGAGTTTCCTTCCCGGCCACACAATTATACCAGTGTGACTGGGGAAGGGGCCCAGGGGAGGAAATGAGTGGTGGTGGCAAGTTTGCGATGGGGAAGGAGGGTGGTGAAGGCCACTGCAGCTGGTACTACTGCCAAAAGAAATGTTCACTGAATGACAGCCTAGTGGCACGTCCAGCCAAATCCTGTGGATATCCTCATCATCAGGGACCAAATCTTGCTTTCCAGCCCAGTGTGCTCTGATCTGATTTATTAATCTCTCCGTGCTCTTGTCAGCTTTTTGGCAGAGTGAAATGTGGTGGTAAGGCATGGAGTAAATGGATACTGAAAGGGGAAGAGCCTGGTGCTGGATGGTAGATATCCCAAATTGAGGGACAGCAGCAGCAAAAAAGGTGCTAGTGAGAACTTGGTCTCCTGTCTAACAGGCATGGAACAAGACGTCTCAGCAGGGGAAGATCTTAAACTATGGCTGCTCTTCAGCAGTCACAGGTCTGGGTCTTACATTTTGATATGAAAGAGAATAGGGTGAGCAACTTCTCGCTATGGGAAGAAACAGTACGGTATAGGAACCTTGCTTTATGTATGTCTCCCTCCTCCAGTGCTCCACATTTCCAAACACTAAACCAAGGCTGAATTACTGCACTATAAAATGAGTTGAACCCGCCATGACCTGAAGACTGGTTCAGTTTACAGCCAAGTCCATAATCCAAAAAGCATGAAGGATCAGCAACGGGAAGAGAAATAAAAGCGCTGAGCAGAAGGAGTCAGCAGGTAGTCCTTAACAGTCAGCTAATCACGATGAATAATTTATTACAGCAATGCTATTGGGACTCCACTAGCTTTTAAACCAGTATTTCCTGGAAATGTTTTCTGCTCCTCTTGTATCATTTGTCAATTTGAGATCTTTTATCCCTGTCTGCAATGCAAACGTGTTTGCAAAGGTCTTAGGAAGTGATGCCATTCCAAGAAGAGCCCAATTAGACACGAGTCCAGTGCATTGACTCTGACCTCACTTGATTCTGGATGCTCTAGACAAAGACCAGTCCTTTCTGAATACACCCTGTGGCTCTGTGACATGCCAGTGAGAGCAGCATTACACATGCTCCATACCTCTGGCAACAGGAACCAACCTGATGCCAAATCAAACGCCCTCTTCAACACGAGGGCTTATAACTCCTCCCAAAGTCCTCTTTGAAAACCACCGATTTAATGTTAAAATGCTGAATGGAGGGTCACAATTTTCATCCTATCTTCAACTCTTCTAAGATCTTGATGTCTATTGTATCAAGTGGCAAGGAGTTATGCAAAGTGAATTGGGGTGATATGAATTTCCTGAGACTGGTTTGAATTTCATGTTTCTTTTGCCTTTTTGACTGTCCCAATGTGTTATGATTAGTCAGGACAGAGACCAATTTGTCAGCTTCCTCCTCCCCATCGTTCAGTACTTTCTGTACATTTCACATCAACCTCTACTTTATGTTTTTTTTAAGTTAGTGGTCTGTCATTCCTTCACCACAGGAAGCACAAGTTTAACCACTCCATCAATGCAATTACTGACTTGACACTGCTTCATTATGCCCTAAAGCAGAGAGGATCTCTATTTGTTCTGTAATAAAGCAGCTTTTAATTAGGCTATTGCTCTCCTGTGTAAATATCTCATTTTACCTCTGGAATTGGGAAAGTTCACTCTACCTCTTGCTTTTTGGAAAAGGCCAAGTAACATCACAGAGCAATCTTTCACTTTCTGGACACAATGTGCTGATTACTTTGCTCATGCCGTTGACAAACGGGTGATTTCTCTCTGATTGGACACTTAAAACTACTCATTTTACATGTGCTTTGTACTGCTGGGTAGGTTGGGTCCCACTCAGTTCTTGTTTTCGCAGGTTTAAATGGGAAGTCAATCCATTACCACTGCTTTGGATTCACAACAAAACTACAAATTAAATTCTTCCGTAATGAGAAGTCATAGAATGCAGTGGAGACCTTATTGACAAGGGACAGAATATTTTCATACCATGCCTCATTTCATCTTGGAGAAAGAATAACGCTGGGAAGAAATGGCAGAAACTGATGTTTGGCTGCGACAGGGGAAATCTTTGTCAAGCTACATTCACAGCTGAATTTTGGGATGGCTCACATTTTATCTTGTTTCCAAAAGTCTTTATTCCCCTTGGGTTCTCTTCAGTAAACCAGAGAATGTTAACACTAATAATGTTTATGTGTCCGAGAAAAAAGAGTCACCTTAAGTTTTGATTCCACTAGCCTTCTAGCCTTCTGTGGAAGAAATGGGAGTAACACTATATAGTGGTATTTCTTGCAAAGGAATCAAACACTACCAGACTCTCCACTGAGGTAATTTTAGTTTTGGTGGTAAGTTAAACCATTTCACTGTTTATTGGCCATATGGAAGTCCTTTGGCTGCCTTTGTTAATCATTCACTCTTCAGCTTGCAGTTAATTGTTTACTAACTGTTAAGCTGTGTGCACTGAAAGATGCCTTTGGGCTCTTAAATCAAGTAGGAATATCTCACTAGAACAACAGAGACATGCCTATTGCTACTACAACTGCTTGAGCATGCTGGTCTCACAGCTCCAGGCTATGCCACTTCTACTTCATGTACCGGTCTCTAGGGCTGGAGTGGAGTGACATCCCTACTGTCTGGTTAAAATGAACAAACACCAGTAGTAGACAATGAAGTCACACAGGGGGGCTGCAGTACCTTGCTGGCTCTAATTGCTCTGCAATGTAAGCAAAAAACCAACGGTAACGACCCTTCTCTGCAAACAATGGTTTTGGTCACTACAGCCTTAGCACCTTGGGAAGAGTGGTGCTGGCGTGTCCTATCTGAAGACCTGGCTCCAAACAATTTGTTTTGATTTATCAGGAATATGGGATGGTGCTGACTCAAGACGGGTAGAACCCAGCAATTCCTTTTTGATGCACTTTTTCAAGGTGCGCTGAGCCTTGAAGGGCTATTTCTCTTCACAAGGAAGAGTTGGTGAAAGTTAAGTCTTAACTAACATAGAGGGAGATGGATTCTTCCCATCCTGGATGCTGTGCGCTGCTGCTACAAAAATGACACCGGTTCTGCAAGCCACTACTAAACTTCCAGAATGCCTCAGCATATGAGTAGCAGGACAGCAGCTATCTTTCCAAACTTGATACTCCCTTCTTCTTGTTCAGCTGCACTGATGGGATTTTGTGAAGTATACCGAAACTTTTGCATTTATTTAATACCTAAGAATGAATGTCTATCAGGTCATCTAACTGATACAGACAAAATCTGGGTTTGAATAGGGAACATTCAAGAGGAAAACTTTGGCAGGGCTTGCTGAATCTGTGAGCTAGCCCCTGAACTCACAGGAGAAAAACAGAAAGGAGAACAGTAAGCCTCAAAGTGATGGCTTTGGGTAGCTTCAGGGCTTCCACAGATTTCAAGTATAGGCAGGAGGGAACATAGAAATAGAAGTACAGAGTCACATTAGGCTCTGCAGCCCAGTACAAGCTGCATTCCAGTTTAATAGCCCTGCATTCCCATCTGAACCACCTCCAACTAGGTGCCAGATACCCATCTCGGCTGCATCCCCAGAAATGCTGCAGGACTTACGCCTGAGTGAGAATAGCACAAGCAAGATCAAGTTCTGGCCCCGCGTCAGCCTCAATTCTCCTTTCCAGTCTCATCCAACTTGCTGACAAACCTAGTTAGTTTTCTAGAGACACATGGCTGATTTACTCGGCAATTTAATAAAAACATGGTTTTGACTGACTGCTAATGGGATCGCCTGAGATAGGTTCAGCTGCTTAGTGTGGGTTACAGTTTTACTTGCAAACACAATAAGCATGGAAATCTATCTAGGATGACATAATAGGAAAACATTACAATCTCTCTTATAGGACAAGCAAGGTTGTTATATGCATTTAATAGAAATGTCTTGGTTTCAGCTGGTTTCTTGCTACAATTTTCTGCTTGTGTTTCTTCCAGGGAGATTTATTTTTCCATTGTAATTTTTCAATTTGTTTCTGGCATTGGCAATGTGCAGGAACAAAATAATAAAGATCAGAAAAGACATAATCTCTTTCCCCCTCCCCCTCTAATTTTACCTCACAGAAAGTTCAGTAAGGTTTACCCCAACCCCTTTGCACAGCAAAGACATGAACCAGCCCATGCTGGTATAGTGAAATGAATCAGATACTATGGTAAGCTCCCAGATACCGGGGTTATCAAGTGCAATTTCACAATCTAATTAGCAGAGGATTAAACATTGCACCTCATTGAGGGAGTTGAGCTGCTCTTGCCAGAGGGGTTTTACCACCTGTGTAGGGTAAAAAGTCTTTTTACTTGCTCTATAGAGAGTAAAAGCATATGATGGAGAAATAATGAAGCCTCAGCCATTCTGTCCAAATCCTGTCCCTGATTTAGGCTGCGCGTTTTGGAATAGCCCTGCCAACAGATGGGGTTTGCAAGCATCATGTAACAGAGAAATGCTCATCTAGTCTGTCTTTTCACTGCTGTGGTCTCGGGATTGTGGCAATGGACACATTCTAGCCCGGAAATTCCTGCTCTCCCTTCCCACCCAACCTTCCCTCTCAGATTTATGACCACTTCTGCTAAGCCACAGATGTCCTCAGTGGTTTATGCATAAGGTGGCCCCATTGTTTTGGGTCTTCTGGATTTTGTACATAATATGCTGAGAGGAAAGAAAAAAAAAGTAATTTCCAATAAGGAGAAAACTGGCACCCTATTTTTTAGGCTTGCAGAAGAAGGGTAGGCTATGCCTACAGTCCCTGATTCTAGGGAGAGCTAGAGGAAGGTGAGTGGGGACACAGAAAGGCTGGCCAAGGTGTTACCAAGCTGTAAAACTAACACTACAGACCAGATCACCCTGAGTGGCTAAGATGAAAAGAAAGTAGAGGAGTTAAGAAAGGCAGCTTGATTCTTCCAGTGGAAACAGCTGTCTCCTCTCATGCAGTCAAAGTACCTGATCTCTTTTTCTTCTTTCTTCTGATGCTCTCCACCAACACTCTCATCCCATCAGGGTTGATAAAAATTGCTATAGGTTGGGAATGGCTGAGTCCTTTTCATGGCAAGACACTGTTTTCCCTCCAAAGAAATGTCTCTGTCACTATGATTGACTTCTGAAGACTTGTTTTAAGGACACATCTTCCCTGGGGGGTTGGCACCAATGGAGGTATGTGGGTGCAAACACCTAGCCTAGGCATGTTTTAAACTATCACGTGTGAGTATGGCTTGCCCTGCAGGTAATGATTGATCCCAAATAGATACATCTTTTAGAGCACAGATCCTCTGTGGAAACTCCCTTACTCCCCTCATCCTTTTCTTCAATGAACAGAAAGCCCCATTAATAGCCTTCAGTGAATAAAAGGCTAATTGATGCACCTATTATCTCCTGCAGCCTCCTGAGCAGTTCTGTTTTCTACAAAACCTTGATTCTAGTTTGTTTCAATAGAAAATGCTATCTGTATGCACCAGACAATGTCCAACTTGAATGTGATCAGAAGAGGTGAAAGAAAGGGAGAGAGAACCTTGGCAGAAAGACAAATGAGAAATGCAGTAATTAATGCAGTGTGGAAGCATTTGCATCCATTGAAGAGCTGCCTAGTTGCTCCAAATCATCCAGCTCCACAGCCTGCAAGCAAGCCTGAAACCTTGCCTCCTGGTGCAGTATAACCAATGCTGTTGCTATCAGACTGTGCAAGCCCACCTGCAGGGCACGTGCTCAGAGATGAGCTTTTTTTCTGTCAGATGGCATCCTAGGCAGGAAAATCAGAACACATGGGTCCACGTAGCAGGATAAGCTCAGGGGATCAGAACCTTCCTCCTCCCAAATGAACAGGCCATTCCTTAGCTGAATTTCTCAAAGGCATTTTGGAAGGACTGAGACAAATCCCGATTTTCAGATACACTGAAAGCCTCACTAAAAATAGTAACAAAGAGAGCAGTATGGCTAGTCCTCACTGACCAAGGTCTAGTGATCAGATCTATGCAGGCCATGCCTTGATTTGTGAACTGTTTCAAAGTAAGAATCAGAAACTGGGCACAAACTTTTTAACGCCTTTTTTTTTTTAGGCTTGTGTCGAAAGTTTTCTTGTTAGCTTGACATTAATTCTTCTGTTAGTAAAATTGTTTCTTATCAAATGTAATGCAGCTCCTGTGAAAATCATGCATTTTTTTCCTGTTTGCAATAAATGGAAGAAGCTTTCCTGTCCCTTCTTCCCTCTCTCTCTTGGATTTTTATGGCTTGGCAATACACAATCAAGGGTTGGCCGAGCACCTTTAATCCTGCCACAGCCAGTGGGGATGGAAGCTCTCCAGGACCTGAGAGGATCAGTCCTTCAGTTCCCATTCATGTCTCATGAACTATGCAAAAAAGAAGCTTAAGCTGCAAGATTATGTGATGCTTATTTCCCCCCTGTACGACAACATTTAATAAATTAAGAGCTACTTTTGTCCATTAATTCTTCGCAGACATTCATACAAGTTTGGGAGAAACAACAGCCTTCAAAAATCCCAGGAATCAATGCCAGTATTTGGCATATATCACACCCACACCCTCAAATCAAGCTATAACCTGTGTGGCAAGCCCAGACCTTGATAGAAAAGTAAACACTTACCTTTCTTGGTTTCACTTTGTCATGGTAGTCATATTGAAAAATCCCCTTGTAGCTAAGTCCTAACCACCAAGGAATTCCCTGCTTGTCCTGGAAGAAAAACAGAAGGAGTTATCTTAAATAGGATGGGGAAATACTGGAGATTTCCAAAGTTGTTAATCAAGGCAAAGATTTGTTTTGAAGCAACGTCTTTGAATGTCATGGGTGCTGTTAAATTTACCCCGGCTGAATTCCTTCAAGTCACAAAGCCACATGGTGTTTAGGACAGATTTGTTTCACTTTTAGCTATAACATATAAACCCATTTAAAATGCATCACCTGTGGTCAAGTTACTCAAAATGCTGCCAGGGGAGTTGGGGAGGTTTGACATGGGTCCCTCATGCAGTGGTGCATCCTCTTTCTCTTCCCTGCAAATTACTCAGTCTGAACTCTCAGAGATTGGAGAGGAAGGAAAGTGAATCACCCAGCTGACTTGAATTATGTGGAGGGATTTTAGCATTAATCTTGAAAATGCAGCAGTAATGGGATCTGAGAGCTACCAATTGATAAGGTCTGACAGGCTCAGACCCAACTGCTTTGTGTCTGAGTGTGCAGTAAAATGGCCTTATGGAGTAATGGCTGATATCTGATACCAGCCTCTTTGCAATTTACTGAACTGGAGTCCTCAATGAAATTACATCTGTTCTCTTAAGGTGATAGAGAACGGCAGGGTAAAACACAGCAAAACCAAAACCCCCACATCAGGCAGAAGCAAAACCGATTATGTGCAATATCTGCTGCCTCATAACTGATCCCTGGTACCTATTGATCCTGAAGAGTTCACTGGAATAGCTCTCAAGTGTTTACAGGATTGAACACCCAGCCCAGTCAACCAGTTTTCTTTTGGTCTAGAGTAATCCAAGAGATCTGGATGTTGTAAAGGGTGTTGGAGAGATCCTGCCTTCTGGCAAAAGGTGAGGCTAATGCTTTTCACAATCTCCCTGAGACAAGCACTGTCAGATATTTGTGGCTTTATGGTACCTCATGTGTGCACGACATTACAGATGTATGAAAAAGCATATGATCTATGCAGAGAGATAATGGCGAAACATGTCAAAACCGCGGGGGATAAATGAGGGAATATGCTCTGGGGAGTGTGGATCTAGCTTTCTTTACTTGTTTATTGATTTCTCTACTTAAAAAAAAAACAACAACCTTATACAGCTGGTCAGGCAGGGAAGTAATAATAATAATAATAATAATAATAATAATAGACTGGAAGATCTAGTGATAAATCATTAGACAAAAGAAATGAGGGATTTCATGAATACCTGAATGAAATCCACATACTTATAAATGGAGAACTGTTTGGGGAGGGGGCTGTGTTATGTCTAAAGTATGGGATAATGCTTTGGCATTAAAAAGATGTACTGTTTCTGTATCCATCTACCTATGTCTCAAGCAAAGGGAGCTGCAGTCTGCAGGTCCTGGCTGGCCCTTGTTAGTTGCTCATAGATCTGTTGGCTGGGAAAAGTATGAGCTCCTGGAACTCCAAAAAGGAGGGAAGCATAGAGTTTGCCAGTGATGTGGCTGGCTTGTCCTTTTGGTGCTGGTTTGCTGGCATCACCAGAGCTCACTGCTGCTCGTGGGCTGAACGTCTCCAGCACAATAGGACTTCAAGAGTTTTATCTCCAGGAACAGGATTTTCCTCTTTGGAGCTGTATTTACCAAACATTCCCTACACAGTTGAAATAAGTTTATCCTATCACAGGAAGTGAAACGCAGCTTTAGTAGCAGTGTATTGTGTTTTGAAAGCAGGATGGTTATTTGTACCTCTCTCCCCCTCCAACAACAGTTTAATTCAATAAATGACCTTTTTTGCAGCACGTACCTTTACTGCGTAATAATGCACTCCATATGTTGGGAGGGATTCTACAATGCTCATGTAACTGCAAAACAACACATAAGAGAATAAACATGTCTGAGAAGCTGAGAGGATGATCTGGGAAAAATGCTTACATAAATAAATAATCAAATACATAAATTTTAAAAAATAAAGCATTAGATGAGATGGGAGACATAGTTACATACTGTATTTACAGTCCAATATAATAATTTCCTGATAAAACAAAGGTCACAAGTAGTCACTGTTATTATACTTACTTCACAATTGCTTGACCTCTTGTCTGACCATTTAGTTTCTTGTAATGTTCAATGACTCGATCCTCACTGGAAAGGAAGAAATGAGATATTTTACATAATGGCAGTATCATGACTAAGCATCTTGCCAAAAGGTGAAGAGATAATTCTGTTAACAAAGATGTCCAGTACCTAATGGGGGCCTACGGGAGAGATGGGGAGAGACTCTTTATCAGGGAGTGGAGTGATAGGGTGAGGGGTAATGGTTTTAAATTGAAAGAAGGGAGATTTAGATAAGATATTAGGAAGAAATTCTTTCTTGTGAGGGTGGTGAGACACTGGCACAGGTTGCCCTGAGAAGCTAGGGATGTCCCATCCCTGGAGTTGTTCAACGCAAGGCTGGAGGGGGCTTTGAGCAGCCTGGTCTAGTGGGAGGTGTCCCTGCCCATGGTAGAGGGGAGTGGAACTTGATGATCTTTAAGGTCCCTTCCAACTCTAACCATTTTATGATTCTATGTGCCTTTGCATTCTTTGAGGTTGTACTAACTCGCACTCCCCCAGCAACTCCTGTGCACTCTGAGTTAGCATGGGCCAGGGCCCACTCCCAACACTGCTTTGGAGACTAGGACAGTTTTGTGGTACAGATGGGTGCTGTTACACACCAGTGGGTCTCTGTGTCAGAGAACAGTTCTGGGCATGTTTGATAAAGGCATGGTGAAGACATTCACTTATACATGTAGTAATATAGCATCCAAAAGCAGATCAGCGTGACCAAACTGACAGACTGATAGACACTGGCAGGTTCACTTTTAAATAATCTCATTCCTTGTTCTCCAGTGAATGGGTAGCAGGAGAGCACAGAACCAGAGCTATTTGATCCATGCAATCAGCTGTGCTCACGTGTGCCCAGCATGGCAAACTATAAGCTAATGACCACCTTTCAAAGTTTCACAGTGGTGTCCTTTGCTTTCAATAGTATTCCTTTCAACCTCTGACCATGCAAGTCATCACAGCCTCCAACCCTGGTACTTGGTCTGATTTTGGCTCTTCTCTAACTTCCAGCAATGCAATGCCCTCAGGGCCAGGTATGTTACACTGGCATGACAGAATATTCAAGTCCTCAGGTTTAAACCCAATCTCTTGCTCTTTATGTTGCAACACCAAGGATAAGGAATCTGTTGAGTCCCCTCAAGATACTGTTTAGACCTTGCCAGTCCAAGAGGAGATCAACCTAAACTACTTTTATGCCACACTTGTTCCCTCCCCACCTGGCACTGCATAAACTTCCAGTGGTAATAACTGCCTGTCTAACACCATCATGCTGTGTGCAGTTTAGGCCAATGTGAAGTGGCATTCCTCCCTGCATTTCCATGGGGCCCTTAATGGCAGCCACCAAGTTGTCCACCACGTGGAAATTCTTCCCCAGGCAGACCTGAAGCTAGACAGTGTGAAGGAGCTCAGCAGTGTGGGGTGGTCTGGTAGCTGACCTCATGGCAACTGCTCAGAGATGCCCATGGGGACTTTGGTGGAAAACTGCAAAGTGTTTCACTAGCCCAGCTAATATGACTGTGTCTTCTTATTGCTGCCTTCCCCATCCCTGTGCCAGAGAGATTTGTGTGGAGCCAGAATCTTTTTTAGAAAGAAATTTCCCTGCCCCTGCTGGGCACAGCCTTCATAATGCCCTCAGTGATGCCACAGGTAGAGGGCACACAGAACCTGCTGTGACATCACACACGGGAGGTTCTGTGACACCACAAGGAGGACAGAGCACACTGTGACACGCAAAACATGGTGTACTGTGCACAGATGGGGCGTGGGGCCTGGCACAGGGTAGGTGAGGACTAGGACATACCTGATAATGCTGGAAGGAAGGGAGAGGACCAGAAATGCCAGTGTAGACAGCACAGAGCAGTTCACAGTAGATGGTCTGTTGGATTGTCAGCTGGACCAGCTGTTCCCCCCACAAGCATTTAATTTGTCTGAGAGTAACCGCTTTCCTTACTCACTCTCCAAGTGACTTCCCCCAAAAGTCACTTGTGAAAATAAAATGGCTCTTACTGGGGCAAGGTGAAATGATGTTCCACCAGCACACCAAAATGCCTACAGGTGCTTATTGAGTCAGTGACAAATTGCATGGGTAAAGGAATACTCCAGATCTCCCATCAAATCCCTCAGAATAATTTTAAGGCTTAGAAGATGATCTGTAAGCTATAAATTCAACAGCTATGAAACAATATTCAGCCCAGTGATCCAAGCAAGTACCACAGATGTTATGGGCGTATACATGAAGGCAGAGCCTGGGTCTCCTGCCATGATTATCATAAATAGGATTACTTTTGGAGCAATAACTGAATTACATGAGTGTTCAGTACTGGAAGATCTCCAAAAAACATCATTCTTAATAAAAAAGATAGGCAGAGAAGGCTTACAGCCCTTTGAAATTACCTCTTAAAACCACGATTACATGTGGATGCAATTTCTTTCTGTCTCAGACAGGAAGAAACCAGGAGTGACTCCTCAGAAAACAATGGAGTTTCTCCAGTGGAAAAACACTCTTAGCTTTGGTTTCCACTCTGTGCAGTTTATTGCCCAGATCAAGCTCTCATATTGATGCCATTCAAGGAAAGGATAGATGTAACTACACAATGATTACCTAATGTGATTCTGGATGTGCTCTGCTTTCTTACAAATGATGAGTATAAAATAAAGGATATGTTTCCAGAGCATATCCCTGGGGTAAGGGAAGCCAATCCATGGCTCTTTTCCTTCAAAAGGATAGATTACATGTCAGGGACCCTTCCTGAACAGGGGAATGAATAAAGTTATGCTCTCAACCCATACTAAAAGATGTGGAATAGTCCAGGCTCTATGCAGTCCTGAACAAATGCAGACAACACTCTCTACACCTCCATTGCCTTGTTAGGATGCTGATGATCTTCCTTTCCGTTGCATAATATCTTGAGGTCTACAGATGCTAAATGCCAGGTAAGTATCATCCTTGTTTCTACTTTTGGACAAAAAAAAAAAAAAAAGCCTGAATTATCAAATAAGTCATGAATATTTAAGAGTGGGATTTGCTGCCTTCCACCTTTCTACAACAGTGAGCTAGTCACACTTTGGGGAAAGAAACAGATACTCCAGAACACAATTCATTTTGACAGCAAAGGGAGCTGAGGGCATCTAGCTCAGATGGAGAGGTCTACACTGAGGAAATGTTCATGATCACGTGAATCCCAGCCCAGCTGCCTGACAGTCACTCCTCTAACAGTTCTTTGGACTTCCTTTTCATTCCCTGCACAAGAAGGATCATCCAGCAGAGAGGTCACTTTCTGCCTCCAGCTTTGGGACAGAGGGGTAAGCCCAGCATGTGCCAGGGAAAACAAGCAAAATCATTCACGGTTCAGAAGGAACATTAGCAGAGCTTATGAACATTCTCCCTTATAATTTCAGCTGTTCATCCCTGAGCAGCTGCCATGCTGCTATTGACAGCTGGGAGAGTGCTGGGACACTGCCTGAACCACCAGCTGACATCTCCTCTCCCTCTGCTCTGGCTTGTTTCTGTGTCAGTGACACAGAAACTCATTCATAAGGCTGGTCTGACAGAGGATGCTTAACTAATGTGGTGACACAGAGGCTGCTGAAGCACTACTGTTTGTTTGCCAGCTCATAAAACATTCCCCCCAGAGCTGCAAATTTCAGTACATGGATGATACCCTGCAGCAGACAACTCTGATAAAGATCTTTAGAACTGTCAAGAAATCCCTCCTGTCCCAGCAGCTTACAGAACTGGGCAGCAGACAACTTGCAACCAAATGGAGGGCCAGAGTTTCTCATCATCAGAACCAGATTTTCAAAGGTAATTGTTTCTCCCCTCTCTTCCCAGCACAGTGAACTGTTTTAAATATCTGTGCCTTACTGTTGTTCTGTTTCTAACCCTTTTCCATCTTGATTATATTCTTGAACATAGTAACGTCTTTATATGCAGTCATATGCAGTCACTGAAGCCATCAGAGCATCTCTTGGGCCAAAGGGACCAAGAAGAGGACCAGAGCCTCAGGTCTGTGCTATATTAGAGAAACTAAATAGCAATTTTCAGCTGGATTTTCTGTCAGTGCTGATGCTTGAGGTTGCTAGAAACAAGCTTGCATTCAAACTCTGGTGGAACCTGGGAGAAGTCCACCTTCCCCCTTGTTCTGTTGGAAATCCCATTCTAGCATCCACTTTGTGTTGGTGCATCTCTTCCTTGCATTCTTATTGGCAACCAAGTACTGGGCTGGATTGCTAGGGAGGATCTGAATTGAGAGAAAATGCAATGACAATGTCTGGAAAGGAGTGCTGTGAACTAACACAGGTTCTCTCCTGTCTCATTGTGATTAGTGTCACTTGTTTCCTTGCATGGGCAAGAAAAATCAAAACCCAGGGCCCCAGGAAGACCAGAAGCTTAGGTTTTCATTTAAAAGACAAAAGAAACCCCAAACTCCTTTTGCTTCACCAGTAACCAGCGATGCTAAGAGATGTTTGAGAACAAGATGTGAAACTGATTCTTCTTAAATCTGTAGAGATCTGGAAACAAAAACTTGATGATATAAAAACTACAACCTTCATCTTTGTTGTGATGTCTACAAATTTCCAAGAAGATGTTACAGGGCAGGGAAAGGCCTGCAGCAAGAGTATGGAACCAGGAGACTCTACGAAGGTGGAGCTGGAGGCACAAAACTGTGCTGATTCAGCCATTGCTGCATCTAGCAATTCAGGATTCGTACCAGCGGTCTAACCACATTTGATAGGAGCAACAAGTGATTTTTTTTCATGGGGTGTGATGGAAATTTTATATTATTTCATACAGATCTATCATAGTATCTTGCTGAAGGTACCCTAGCATTTACTTGAATATCAATTTTATTGACTTTTAGCACATTTTCCTATAGAAAGGTTCTTTTGTTTGTTTTTTTTTTTTTTAAAACTAACTAGAGCAATTACCCATCTCATGCTTAATCTTTTGAATGTTTCTTTCCAGAGCTGGAAATTCACTTATTACTGCTTTGTGCTAATGCTGAAGAACTGCAGCATAAAACTGACTGCACACAGAAAAGAACAGAATGAAATTCGTATCCAGTATGCAATCTGCATAACATGCAGAAGTGTCAGAAAACACAGCTTTAAATATCTGCCCTCTTAGATCACTGAAGTTTGTTATGTACTTCAGATGCTTTTCAGCTGATTCACCAGCAGCCTCTTCTTAAGACCATTCAGCATTTCCGAGGGTGTTTATGAAAGAGCCACCCTTAAAAAGTAATGAACTACTGATGCACAAGAGGTCTCTGAGACCTGGTCACTCAAGTGAAATTATAAGGGAGTCACAGGACTGTAGCCACTGATTTTATTACCCCATTGGAAACTACCGGCTTCCCAACCTGCCATCTGTTCGCAGTCACACGAGAACTTTAATGTCCTCAGTCCATGTTGCAGATGAAGGGTCAGATTTGCCTTCCCTGACCATGGCTACACTCCTCTTGTGGTGGCTTTTAGCTCAATTGAGAAGTTTGTCAGTCAGACCAGGCCACCAACCTGGCTGGAAAAGCACTTTTTTTTTTTTTTTTTTTTAAATGTGTGGATTAATTTGTGCAAAAAGGAAGGAGATGGACCAAATAGGAAGATCATTCTGCTTACAGTGAAATGATAGCCTACATTAATCAAATTTTCACAAAGATTTGGTTTGATTTTTAGACAGAAACAGCAGGAGGCTGTGATGATCCACAGCCTTTTTATAAGTAACCTCACCCTGGGACTCTGGGTTGCTCCTGATGTGCTCAGGAAGTGATTAGGAGACCTCACAGGCTATCTTGCCTACAGCTTGACACCAGGTACAGCTAATTTTGGTATTGTAGCCATGCTAGGAGAAGTGGATGGCCTTTCTGGCAATGGGAAGAATTGAGATAAAAAGCTACTAACTTATTTGTTTCCCGTGCCATCCTCAGATTACTAAGATGCTAAAATTAAAAGAGTAGCAGATAAAGAAGTTCACTCCAACCCCCAGGCTTATAACCTAATGCTTCAAAGACAAACATGAAAGAGGAACAAAACCAAAATCAGGTGAAGCATCTCCCCATTAATGAACAGTCTTTCCCCAAATTCTTTTTTATTTGCACAGATAAAAGGGATAGGCAGGGTGGCATAAAGAATCTATGTGTGGGGCATACAAAACTTAATTGCAATCCCGCTCCAATCCTAGATTTAATTTTCAGTGCAATAAAGATGCAATAAAGACAGAGCTCACAAGCTTCCACCTCTGAACATCACCTAGTTTGTATAAAAGAAGTAATAGATACCTTTTAGTTCAGCTATGCCATACAGAGATGACTTGCAAGACAAAGCTCAATTGCTCAAAAATAACACAGAGCAGTGCAAAACATTTGACACTTCATACTGAGAAAACTCTTTGCACAGATGCAAAATGCTGGGAAAGGAAATGTTATATTAGGTCTCTTCATTTCATCAGGACAGCTGCACATTTACAGTTTCTGGCCAGATATTACTGCAGCCATTTGGCAGACAGGGAAACTGAGGCCTAGGGTGGTAGCTCTGCTTGTGTTGAATCATGCAACGAGTCCTTGGCAGACCCAGAGCTAGAAGGCAGGAATCCCTCCATCCCAGTTCTGCTCTCAGATCACTTATTGCCAGAACCAGGTCCTGCATAAGACACTGCAAAGCAGCTCAGCAGAATGATACGTTACCAGTAAGCGAGGGAAGGATGCTCCTTCAGCGCTGGTGTTGGAAGGGCGGGCAGCTTCTTTAATTCATTCCTTACAACTTCATTGCTGAAAGAGAGTTCAAAAGGAGGATCAGGCTACAAGAAAACAACCACAATATTTGATATGCCCTGACCTAGCTGGCAGGCTACTACGGCTCTACATCTGTTCCTCTTTAACAAAAGGCACTGGGGTTTCCTTTTTCTTCTCTCTTTATTTGTTTTATGGCAGCCCAAATAACTTTTCCCTCTATTATCAAAATTGGAGAGAAGCTCTCCCAGATGGTTATGTTGAAGCACTTCCTACCAATGACTGGACACAAAAGCCACCATGTCACATTCCATTGAGCAGGGTCCCACGGACACATTCAGGGAAAAAAAATAAGAGAAAGAGAAGACAAACTTGTACTTTCAGCTGCAATAAAGCATCTTTATTTAATGCCTTACAACCTGCTGCAAAAAGTAATGATTTGCTTTCTTAGCATCACAGGTCATTCCTAGCTGCTTGCTTCAGTGACCTGGCCTTTGCATGTCATCTTAATTGATAAGACTCCAGCTTGAATTTATGTCCTGCTACAGAAAAGTCTCTCTGGGACCAGGCCCAGCCACTTGGCTAGCATTCTTCTCCCTGCAACCTCTAGTGGCCACACTGGCCAGCTGTTGCAGCCCCACTGCACACCAGGGAACAGGGAGTGCTCATGAAATGGGAGACAGATTCTTGCAGATGAAATGATACCACTGGATTTTCTCCTACAAACCCAAATTACCTCCTTTCCCGCTTTTAAACACACAAGGGGTGGTGTACACATAAAAAAAAAAAAAGAAATCCCTCAGAGGCTTGGGAATGAAGACAGTGTAGAAATACACAGGTAAGAGGGCCAGACAGGACACAAAGTATTAATGTTCATTGGCTTACTTCTTAATAGCATGGAGTTTTTTGCCTTCTTGTACCCTGCCCTTTATCATGCCAAAAAGTGTGGCTGTCCTGGAGCTGTGGAGAGAGATCCTTCTTCCAGAGTTCCAGATTTCCCAGCCCACTGGCTTCTCCTGTAGGCCAGCAGGGCCATTAACCAGGCAGAGAGGTTAGTCTTGGCATCCTCAACTGCAGACCAGCCACCCTAACATCTGCTAAAGGCCCAAGGAGCCCTTGGACTTGCCAGGTCACCCTGAGTTTTGTTCTTGTCTCTGGGACAGTCTGTATGGTGGCTTGTAGAGACATGATACTGCTTTAGATGTTGTAAAAATCTTCCCACAGCACTTCTCCATTTTCACATCCCAACAGCAGGCTCTGCCTGAGACCTTGGTGGTTTGGTCTTAATTGGAGTTTGCAGGTTAATTGCTAGGTTGAGCATAGGGTAAACCACAAACATAAATCCTGGAGCAGGCATTTTGGGTATGTTTACAGGCATTTATTATCATGGTAGTTCCCTGACAATCAATTAAGTAGTTTTAAAACAGGACCACAACTTCTAGTCAAGAAAAATCTGTAAGAGAGATGCCCAAGTCTCAGCTGGCTTCAAATTTTGCAGACTAACGATGTATAGAACAGCACTTACAAGAAAGGACTAAGGCAACCACTTCCATGCATGAGAAAACCACTCACTTGCCAAGTTGAATGACTCTCGGCAAACAGTGCTTGAACACCCACCCCTGCCTAAATCTCATTGGCATTTGACCATCGGATACATCCTCCTTTGTGAACTGAAATGCTCAAAACCAATTCAGATGTTTCCTTCCATAGCAGGTAAATATCTGCACAAGCCTGAACAGGAAGCTCCTCTGTTCCACATTATCTGCTGTGATCTGGCCACTGTACTCTGTGACTGATAGCCTAGAAGACAGGCTGTAGCTGTTTACAGAGTTTACTGGGTCTGCCCAGAGATGTCTCCTCCACAGCACATGCATACTCAGCATTTTGAAAGAAACTAGTAGAAAAAAAACCCAAATAACCCAGCACAATCGGAGCTGAAGCAGCAGTCACTGCCCTCATATAAAGATTCTTTAAGGCTGAGTGCTCATAGAAGGAAGTTAAGAAATTTCCAAAACTTTTCTGGGAAGACAGGGTGTAATTTCCCAGCAGGAAGTTTCTGAGCCCAGAAAACCATTAAATAGGGCAAGATTACTGGTGGCTAACTATCTTTGAGAGTCTGGGAAAAAGCCTGAATCTGTAATGACTCCCATATAAGAAAGGGCTAACACCAATGAGCTCTGTCTGTCCTGTCAGTGAGGAGCAAAGCTTGCTTGCACTGTGGCAAAAAGTCTTAAGAAATGAAGAAAAAGACATTCTTTGTGATGTTGTTGGATGGGATTAGCATTTCTGCTCAGTACCTAGAAAATGCCATACAGGTAGTGCCTCACAACTTCAAAGCACCAAGTGTGTTTCATGTAAGCATTTCCAGGAACAAAAAGCTATTTAATTCCGTGGTCCAAATATTCACTAAGTCTTCTGGTAAGACTCGTCTCAATACAAATGAATTTAGACTCCCAAAAGGATGTCAAATCAAGAAAAAGGAAAAAAAAATAATGGGTTGCATTTGAGCTAATGGCCATGAGGTCACTTTCCTTCTTGGCTCCTTTGAAAACACCAAACCCCTTAATTTTTAAAATGTTTCCAGCAGGATCACAAGTGGTTTTGTACTTACTGCCTTTCCCGCTCTTTCTAGTGAAATATCTCAGTGTGTTTATTTTATTACTGTATTTAGAAAGTGTTTGTTTAATCCGGTCACTTGTGCTGCATTTATTTTATATTTGAAAGTGTCCAACCTGCAGGACTGTTATTCATGGGAGGGTGCTTTTGATACAGATTTATTAATATACAGGGGAAAGGCTCCAAATACAATTTCTCTGTGTCCTCCAGACCACTTCATTCCCACACTATGGTGGAAATTATAATATTTAAGAGACTGATTAACAGTATGAAAACTGAACAGAAAAAGCCATTGCATGGGATCCTGAAAGCTGTTTAGATACCCAGAAGTAAGGTGAACTGACTGGAAAATGGACCTAGGAGACAGGAATTTCTGAGTTCTGGTCTTAGTTCTAGTACTGCCTGTTTAATGAATCTTGGCCAAATAAACTAGTCACCACATCTCCATATTTCTGTCTGCACATGGGGGTAAAAGTCTACCTGGCCACTTCATAAGCTATTGGTAAAAACCAAGTTCTTGGAAACTGGCTGCAATAATTTTGCAGATTTGCAAGATTACAGATGCAGTTGTCTCAGGAAATCCATACCTTTTCCAGCTTTTGTTATAATAATGATCAATAACAAAACAAACCCACAGATTAAAGTTATCACCTCTTCTCAGCATGGTAATTAATTTTGTTGAATGTCAGAGAAAATAAAGAGTCTGAGATTCTCAGATTAAACAGTACCATTTGAAAGGATCTTCTCTTTACGGTTGCGAGAATGCAGCCTGAGTTTTGTAACCCCTTAATAAATTCTAATTGGTTAAATGTCACATGGTTCCACAGAAAGAAAACTAAGCCTGAAACTATGTCAGATTAACATCTGCCCAAATGTTGAAATTATTGTGAAATTCTGCTTAACAGGAAACTGGTCGTTTGCTTTCCTCCCTTGTTATTCTTTCTTATGTTGCTGGGAGATACTTGGAGTTCACCCGGAATGTCTCATATTGCTTAACTGGAAGAAATCTAGCAAGGAACTTGCATCTGAGGAATGAGCTGCAAGAGTTCAGGATTTTGTTTTATGTTTTACTTAGAGTTTTTTTTTCTTTCTCCTCCCCAAACTGAGGAACAAATGATCAGTATATGTTATTTCCAGCAGCTTTGATATAGAAGCTGTTTAAGGTTGAGGAGCTGGATTCTGAACATTTAAAACTGAAGTTGTTGTGAGTTTACATAAGATTTTGGTTAATGTTAGACTGAACACTAAATCCAGTAGGATTAATTTTGAGGGAAAATCTCAACTGTTTTAATAATATGTGATCCTCCCCCAAAAAATTAGCCAGGGCACTCTGATTTGTTCCTCTATGCAGGCCTAAAGAGGGTCACACCTGTGGGACTTGTGTTCATGTAAGAGATTGAAATTTTTCCTGCCCATGCTCTGCCAACCAAGTGTGACTCAGCTCCCTACTAGAAACAAAATTAGCTTGAGTTAATAACCTTTACATCTGCCTGCAGGATACTAGTTTATGAGCTTTCTATGCGTGATTCTGTGCCTTTGAAGTAAAAATTTTTGTAACTAACATGAAAAAGCACAGATCAACTCTTAAGTGTCCTATTCAACCTGAGAATCAGCTGAGCAGCGACACTCAGTTGTCCTAAATTCAGTGGTATGTCCCAACCTAAATGCAAACCTTTTTCAGTCTGTCAGCTGAAGCATTTGGGGATTCTCTTAAATAATGTGAAAACCACTCTCATTTAGTGCAGAGGACTAGCAACTTCTCAAGGAGAAAAACTTTTTACTTTAAACCTCACTTTGCCTATATCTGAATCAAGTAAGACTTGTTCCCGTTGTATAACTCTGCTTGCAAAACACTGAGATGCACCAGGCCACTCACAGCAAACGCTGAGAAATATTTTCCTTCGTTGATTTAAATGGATTCAGGAGCTTTGGGTTTCTGATGGGATTGTTTTTGAAATGAAACACACATTAGAAATGAAAAAGGCCTTAGTCAAATTGTTCGCTGTAGATGCCAAACTGACATATTAGGGCTATTGTGGCATCTGTTCAAGATAAGGTGACCCAGACAATGTGCTCTCTGAGCTTACCAAACACTGGGCAGTTACTGCAATGTCTGAGTTAGGGAGTACTTCTAGGTGGCAAGAATCAGCACTGAGAGACTCATGCATGATGATGGTCTACCAAAAGATGTAGGACATGTGCTTGAAATGGCACATAAGCCCCTTCTGGGGAAAGGAAAGAGTAGTGCTATGAGCACAGTGATTATTTTGAGGCATTCCCCCAAAAGCAGCAATGGAACCTGTTGTCACTGTAACAGTGACAGCAGCAGTTCACAGAAGTAGATACCTGACTGCTAGAATTTCTGGGTTTTGAGCTCCCATGAGGCCCCAAAAGCAGACTTGCCATTGCATTCACGAGTCCTGAACCAGCCCCTCATGATCCACCACCTGGGTGCAGTAGGGTTTGGAGGTAATCATGCTCTGCCCATCATGAGCAGGTGTCAACCTGCAGCTGAAATGGTGACAATGTGGTATTGGCTCTCCCAGCACCTGAGGTGAACAGCAGTGACTCATAGGAAGGCTCCCACGGGGAACAGCAATTCTCCCATCGCTAGGAATGAGCCAGTGATTATGCACTTTTCTGGATGACAGCCAAAGAGAGACTTGTAGTCTCACAGGCTATAAATCTGATGGTGGCAGTAGACAGGACAGGTGTGGGAAATCTGCAGTCTACGTTCCAGGCATGAAACCCTTTAGAATTAACTTATTTCTTCAAAAACAAAGCAGGAGTTCAAGAGTTCAGCCTTCATGCAATGTATGCTGCCGTGCACATTTATTATCTTCAAATCTCAGCAGCAAAACATTCACAACTGCAGAGCTTCTCTGTTTCAAAGAGTAGCCACTTCTATTTCAAACAGTATTTCAACATCAACTAACTTCAAACACTGAAGCTAACTCCAGCCCTAAGAGAAGTCAGGCCATTTGTCTCATCTGCAGTTCCTCTGGCTGGCCTCAGGTTTGATTTGCCTCCCAGATTTTACAGTGCTGATACAAATAACCACAAATCTCAGCAGGCAAAATCTTGACCACAATGACCTCATGCTGACTTCAGTAGCACCTGGATCTCACCCAGCACATAAACTTGTGTCAGTGCACATTAGAGGGGAGCTGCTGGACAGACATCCCTGGAGATGCTAAGTCTTCTCCTAGGCCATAGAGGGTCAGGGTAGTATTCTGCTACTTTCCTCCAAGAATAGGCTTTAAACTCTCTAATATGGCAGATTGCTTTGCCAACAAAGCCCATTTATTAATTAAAATCCCTGGCAGTGTCAGTAAGTTGTTATTGTGACACCGCTTTTCTGTCTGACTTGGATGTAAGGATTCCCCCTTCCACTTCAAATCATTGTGATCCACAGGTGGAAAAGACTAAAAGCTAATGGTTTTAATGGGGATGGTGGAGACTGCTGCACTGATACGAAGGAAGCATTTAACACCATGTGCTGAGGTATCTTCTGCTCTCTCAGAGAAGATTCCTCATTTCTCTGTGGCCTAGAGAAATGCACTGTGAGAAACTCAACCATCCCTTTTACAAGGGACATCAAACAACTTTTTAGCAGATGGATGCTTTCCACCAGCTGTTTCCACTTCTGGTCTGGAAACAGACAGTTTAAGATAAAATGCTTTCAGTCCTATTACTCTGAGCCATCTGATTCCTTTCCATTCCCTGTTTCGTAGTCTGAATGTACACTTTCTGGGTGTGTTTTCATCATGTCCAAGGTATTCAGAGAAAAATTAAATAAGGTTCTTCGTAGTGTAACCAGTGGAAGATGTGGCTTAGCACAGGTTTGAATGGGAAAATTCTGCTTGGTCCATTCTTTCTGGGCTAAGCATGTGGCAGCACATTGAAAACCAGAACGAGAAGTAAAAGAGCCACATGGACCCCAGTACCCCCTAAATACACACTGCTGATAGCTGAGTGGAACTTAAAAATGAAGCAAGACTGGGCTTCTGTTTCTGTGGTCAGATGCATGTCAGGATTCTGCAAGTTGATTAAAGTTTTGAGAAATGATAAGGCAAGGACTTAAACTTCCTTTTAGCTGGTGTTACCTTATGTCATCTCAGATTCCATGATAGCAGGCAATATCTGCAATGTATTGTTCCTTTTCACAGATTTGTCTCAATTTTAGATGGCTAGAAGTTACAGTCCACCAGAAGGCAGAACCTCTGTTATTTACAGCCTTCTATGGGTACACAGAGTACCGTTACAGTCTTCTCTCAGTGTTATCTCAATGCTGACAAAATTAAGACACCTCTTTAGGCTCATCTGGCAATTCAACCTCACTGCCCATTCACATTTTGTTTCTTCTCGGAAACTAGTTTCAGTGTGGCCCTTCAGCTGAACTCACATTCAGGTCAGCAAAAGTAATCAGAGAATCTCAGGATGATATGGGGT